>OX422209.1:341088429-341283429 GCA_949130495.1 Sambucus nigra
CCATAAGCCATCATAAGCTTCTTTGAAGGTATCCCTTCATACACCACTGTGATAAGATCGCATAAGCGTCTCCTAGCCTAGGGATCGAAGCTTCTCTTTCTATGAGAATCCCCCCTAGATGAAAGATCATACGCTGCCCTCGATAAGCTTCATAAAAATCTGGATATGCATGCCAGAGAAGCCCCCTACTAATCTAAAGGGGGGCGAGGGGTAAAAGCCGTTGGTTGAAGGCGCAGGTAATAAATGGGCTTGTTCTGGCATGAGACAGAAGGAGTCTCAATGAGGGGATTTATTGAGATCCTTAACATATAGGCTATGCATAGAAGCCACTTAGTAAAGAGGGAAGCCATTGAACAGAAGGCGTGATCATTAATGAGCAGGGAATAGGCTTTTGTGACAAGGCATGGTATCGCATTCCATGCGGATCGATAGTCGACAAGTCCAACCTCCTTCTACGACCAACAACACTTTGTAGATTGAAACAATGGAAAAATAGAGCTGCACGAGCTTTTCAGCTCGATCCACTCCCTCCATCATCATCCTCCGATGGAAAGCGGGAAGGAGGCGAGATATACCCGACCTGGTCAAGGAAACCCACACCTTCTTGGGATCCTTAGAGCTGGTTGAGATCCTCTTTGATGCCTCCTCTAAAGACCATTAGATAATTCAAACATTGTTGAAGGTATTGGGACATTCAAGTAGGCGGCCAGCATTCCATTCATTGATCAATAAGTGCTTGAAAGCCCCAAGCTTTTTAAGGTAAAATCTCTTCCTTCTTCCCTGGTTAGCTTTTAGCAGTGGTGAAAGGAAATTGTTAGCTGACAGGGAGGATATGAAATATATAGTTTAGAGGTAGTTTAAAACATAAAGTAGAAAGCCGCCCTATTTAGGTTTTTGGGATTGAAGGAGGAAGGAAGGTTTCATCTACGAGCCACTTGCACTGAACTGACTAACTTACCAACTTGACTTGCCTACCGACCGAGACAGGACTAAAGCTAGACGTAGGCCCTAAAGCACTCTCTCTCCCCCCAACCCTCTCTCAAAAACTTTTAAAGGTCCGAAGGACACTTAAAGGTTCCGAAGGACTAAATATGCAAGCGGTAGTTCGGTATCAGCTGTCTCATCTGGTCAATCTCATCCCGCACAAGAAGGATTTTTATCTAAGCCTGTACCCAAGAGTGATTTTTTCTCTCTATAGCTTGAGTTGTAGTAGGTGGTGCCTTCTCCCTTCGCCCGGAAGGAAAGCACTGACTTGAACTACTTTGACCACTGCGCTTTCCCGGAAGCGAAAGCGAAAGGGAATGTCGAACTAAAAAGCGGAGTGAAAGCACCTACCTTATGTTTAGGCGTGTTGGTTTCAGTGAAAAGCCAAAGAGAGAGTTTTGCGTGTGCCTGCTTTAGTAAGGAAAAAGCTTGAAAAGCGTACTTGCTTTAACAACGGAAAGAGGTTCCTTCAGCGGTTCAGCTTTAGGTCTCGGTTCAGGTGCTGGCTCAAGTACTGGTGAAAGTGCCTGAACCTAAGCGTCTCGCTTGACTAAGGGTGTGAGTTCGGCTTTCAATATTTAGCTTTAACCACTTTCACTAGCGCTTGGCTAGTTACCGAAACCCAACAAGATTCTCTGCACTTGTGCTTAAAGGGTATTCTTAAAAGCGGCTAGAAGTTCAAAGCTAAGAAGGCGAGTAGTTGATACGAGTTTACTGAGCGCATCGCCTTCCCTAGAGTGAGCAAGAGCGGAGTTTACTACGCGAGCCTAAATGCGAGTTTCACTGACTGAACCCACCACTACCCGAAAGCCGATACCACTAAAGAAGAGCAAGAATCATACTTTTTTTACTTCGCTTGCCGGACAGGAACTCTTTGATTCAAGATCCCCTTGCCTTACGCCCTGCCCTGAAACTGGAGTTCAAGTAATCATCTACCTCTCTGCAAGACAAAGATTTCATTGAACCTAGCTCGCCCAAGATTCGGAGAGTTGACTGAATCCCTTCCCTCTGCTCTAAAGCAGGACGGACTTTCAAGTCAAGCGGAACTCTCTCTTTAAATAAGGTGAAAAGCGCTTTCGTTGCTAACTTTTCACTGAAACCGTAGTGAAAGCGATGCGTTCTGTAAGGGCTTGAATTAGCGAGCGAACCGTACCCACCAACTGTATAGGTCGACAAACCGTCCTTTTTGATTTGACGCCACACAGATTTCGACTATTGAATAAGGTTTGAGACCCTTGATTCCTTTATTTGTTTGTTACATTTCCACCAGAATATAACTGTTACCACAAAGGCTTACAGTTCGGGAAGGACCCATGAGATCCATGTGGATTAGCTCTAGAGGTTTTGTTGTTAAAGTACCTTTAACTTTCTTATGAGTAGATTTAACTATTTTTCCTTCCTGACACTGCCCATAAACAACATTTGAAATAGGTTTCATTTTTGGCAAACCTCTAACTATATCCTGTGAGATTAATTTTCCAAGATTATCATAATTTATGTGACCCAAACAATTATGCCAAATTTTATCGTCAAGTCTCATTACCCAAATTTATTGTGTAACAGCTATCTGGGGTCCTGTGACCAGTAAGGATGCAATCACCATTCTCATTTAAGATTTTATAATTAGATTTTAAAATGTGACTGTATGATTGGAGTCACAAAATTGTGATATACTTAACAGATTAGCTTTAATACCTTTCACTAATAAGACATCTTTGAGAATAAGGAGTCCTTTTTTTGGAGTATTCCTTTGCCTATGATCTGAGCTGATACTCTGTCCCCAAATAAAATATTTCCTCCTAAGAAGTCAGTTATGTCGATTAATTTAGTATCGTGTACGATCATATGTTTGGATCATCTAGAGTCTAAATACCAACCAGAAGCAGTGTGTTCAGCGTTTAAAGCACTTATAATTGTGTTACACTTCAACTGGTGTATTAGATAATCCTTTGTAACCCATATAGATCTAGTTTTAAGAGGTTTGTGAGCTTTTGGTTTAGTAATAGATCTAAGACTATTTCTCTTAGACTTTTTCTTAGCGTGAGATCTTTTCTTCTTATTCCTATAGTTAGAATTTTTATTGGGCTATTTAGGAAGTACATAATTATTTTTTATATGTCTTGAATAGTTAAAGTTTTTGTTAACATGTGATTTATAGATAGGCTTATACAATCGCATTTGAGAACATTCATCGAGACAATGTCCATAAACATCACAGTATGAACAGTATTGGTGGCAAGACGGTTGTCTCTGTTTTTAAAATATTTGAAAAGAGGTTTATCCATTTGCTGGACATTGACCTTAGGTCTAACTGCAACAGTTTTCCATTCGGGTTTAAATCTCCTAAAGGAGGGCAAACATATTTGGCCTTAGGTTCAGTGGTAGGCTTTGGACAATTTTTCATCAAGATTTCTAGCCCTTTTTGCTTATTCTCAAAATCAAGTTTTATAGATTGAAAACCAGGACATAAATCAGTAGGTCTTTTTCCAGAAGACACAAATTTTATGTTTTGCAAAGGTTTGGTTTGTGTCTTAGTTTTTTTTATCAAAACTTATGCCTGTTTTGTCATCAGAATTGGTTTTACTAGAGGCAACACAATTTTCAAAACAATTGGAATTGTTTTCAAAGTTAGAAATTTTTTTAAGACAGTTGAAACCTTTTCTTTTGATTGTTCCAATTATAACAAAGTTGCTAAGGACATATTTTACATTGCTTGGTTTACATTAGTGTATGTCGTATACCGCTACAGTCGTCGAAGATTTATTCAAGTTTAATCATGAATCAAGACGGATCCGAATATCAACATTCTTCAATAAAAAAGCCTCTGTGAGATGAATTTTGGTAAGATTGTGTTTTAGTCCCTTTACTATTCATTTAAAGTATCTCTATATACTCTAAAATGCTATACAAAAAGTTAAAGCTCCATTTCAATTAAGGAATCCACGTGTCAGTTTCTTTTATCACCGTCTCTAATAGTTGTTAACGTGCAAAAATGAAAGGTCTTGAGACCTTTTGGCTTTCCAAGGCTAAAGGCATCCAAAGTAAGCTGTTAACGTGCAAAAATCGAAGGTCTTGAGATCTTCTTTGCCATTAATTTAATTGCCTTTTGGCTTTCCTCTTCCATAACCCACCTATCCCTCCCTATGTCCCATAAATAGAATAAAGACCTCTCTCTATATATATGAAACCGGAACAAGCTTAATTTCCTCTCATCATCTCCCTCTAATATCCTCTTCTTTTGGAAGCTATGTCCAGGTATTTTATTTTAAGAATGGTAAAAGATAGTTTTATCGTCTTAATTTTTTTGAGTATTTAATCTGTTCTAATATGTTTCTTGGTATACACTTTGTGCATTTCCGTTTTCTCCCTCTAATATGTTTCTTGGGAGATATTGATGAGGAGATGGTAGATCAGTTAGAGGATGTGATTGATAAAACAAATATGACTCGGGCCACAAGAAAGTAAAAAAATGGAAAAGAGAATTGTAGATAAACCTCGCGGGCAACTTCTTGGGAGCGACGGTCACGTTGGGCATGGGTTTGTTCGGCGATCGATTTGCGACGTTGGTTGGGGCCATGGTTTTTGGTTTACGTAAGAGTGGGACCAGGCTGTCCCGGCTTTGGTCTTGTAGTCTACCTCTCTCCGCCTGCGTTTTTGTCCGAGAAATGCCTGTTTAGTCTTGGACCTTTTGCTTCATCGTCGTCAATGGTTTCTTTTTATGGGTTTGTTTGTTTGTTTGGTGTAACTTTGTTTTTGGTTTTCTATTAACCCCTCGAGTTTGGTCAGAGCATCTTTCAACGATTTTGCAAAATGGGGGAGGCAATTTTTAAAATTACCCATATTTTTACATAAATTTTTTTAGGAATCTTAAGTATTTGGTCCTATTTTTTAAAAATTACATAAAATATTTTTTAAAATAAAAAACAACCTTTTAATTTAAAAAATAAGATTTTTCTTAATTAAAAAAAATCATTTTAAGTGTTTTATAAAAAAAAAGTTGTTTTTTAACAAAAATAAAAAAAATTTAACCATGAAAATTAGATGTGAAAATTCGTGTATTTGGTTCATGTTTCGGGCCGACAAGACATGGCACGACAAGGATTTTTTGGACACGAATACGACCCAAATAAAAATGACATAACATGACATGGCACGAATAACCCGATTTTTTAAAATTTCACGCTAAATTAAACATAAATAGACACGATAACCCGAATAAAAACACCATTAACATGACAAGACACGATAACACGACTCATAATTTTGACATGACACGATTTCGTGTCAAAAAAACACGACACGAACACGACATATTGTGTCAATTTTCGGTCAATTTCTTTTCGTTATGTGTCGTGTTTTCATGTCGTTGCTAAAATTGTCACCCCTAATGAAAATAAATTGTTTTACACTGTTAAAAAATGTTTTTACCTGTTTAAAAACTATTTTTTTATATAAAGAAATTATTTTTTTAAGATTTTTTTAATACATAAAAGAAATGGTTTTAATGATTTTTTAACTTTTGAACTAAAAAAATGTTTTAAAATAACTATTTTTACCTTTTTCTAATTGTTTTATGAAATTAAGAAACTATTTCGAAGTTAAAGAAAAATATTTAACTGTTTAATATAAGAAAAATAAATTAATATAAAAATTATGCTATTGTTCCTTTTTAATAAAATAAGTACAATATATCTTATATAAAAATAGTTTTTTTTTGTTTTTTAAAAACTATTCTTCTTACATAAAAAATTTTATAACTATTTTATAAAAAAAAAGTTATTTTTTAAATAAAAATAAAAACTTTGCTCTATTTTTGCAGGTTATTTTGTAGTTATATTTTTTTTACATAACTTGTGATCACAGATACTTTGAAGTTTTTAATCAATTTTCTATTTTTACTTAGCATCCCTTCATGTATTGACAATTCCATAAATGTTTATCGTAAACTCAATGTATAACTCGTGCATCGCGCGGGTTTCCAACTAGTTGAGATAATTTTTCTAAAATATTTTCAAACACTTGAGGCGTTGTTTTTTGTCAAAATATTCTTTCTAGTGTTAAGACGGAGTTTTTATAAAATAATATTTTTTGTTGAGGTTGTTCGAGCGACCTGTTAATATCGTTCAAACGACATATGTATCTCGCGTGATGTCGTTCAAACGACATAACACCTCGTTCGAGCGACGTAAGGATTTCGTTTGAGCAATATGCCGACTCAATTTTTTTATATAGAGCGTGTTAAATGAGTCATATTTCGTTAAGAATACTTGACATTATTCATTCCGCACAAATTGCAAAACACTTTTGTCTTCTTCAATTTAGGGTCTGAAACTTTATTTTTCAATTCACAAAAATTCTAATAGTTTAGTGAATTGTTTTGGAACCCAAAATACGCTCTTTGATGGAGTTTCTCTTGTAGGGAAGATTTTCTACTGCTGATAAAGTACCGCATGAGAGAGGTGATGGGCTGGCTATGACTGGGGTCTTTGGGAGTACTCGTGGGTGATCCTTGCTGTCTTTTGGAGTTACTGCGGAATTCCATTGCTGATTCAAAACTGCATGTTCTTGTGGGTATCTGCGGATATTCATTATAGATTTTGCCTGTAATCTTGCGAGTATTATTAAGTGAAATAAAAAGGTTTTCCCTTTTGGTTTTTTTCCTGAAATCTGTGTGTTAGCAAATTTTTATGATGGTTTGATTTTACCCACGTAGTTTTATGTTTTAGGGTTGATTTAAGTGGGTATAAAAATTGAATCTAATTAAATAAGTTTATAATTGAAATTTGTGAATTGTTTAAATCGATATCGAACAACATTTACAAATCAGTATCAGATCTTTTTAAAGCGATCACCACTGTTACAATTATATTTATTTTCCAAATCTTCATTTGATTTAGAAAGTTCTTTAATTTTTCAACAAAAGATTTGGTTTTAAATTCATAGGCTAAACACTTATTTGTATAATCCTCAACATTTTGCTTCGCCATTAGGCTTAAAGCTTCAATTCTTTCATTTAGGTCCTTGACAGTATTTTCTAGTTTGGCACTCTTCCTAAGTGTCTTAGTGTATAGTGTGTGAATGTCGGGGAGATCATCATTATCCGACTCATTAAGTGCAATTTGTGAATTGTCCCCTAACATTTCATTCGTTATAGACACACACACATTTAATTCATCATTGTTGCCTTCACTTTGACTCATACACATCGTCGCAAAGTTACCACTAGTTGTATCACAAAATTATCATTATCTAGGTAAAGTGCAAATAAACCAAAATAAAGCATGACATCATAGGACATAACAGTAGGCATGATAGCATCAAGTTCATTATTACCAGTAGACATATCATCAGAATAGACCATTTTAGCAAAAAAGGATGTGCAAGGGTCAAAAGTATTGCATGATACGGGCTCATCTTCTTCAAAATTACTTGAATCATACCAAGTCTTATTGATATGTGCTCTAGCAGTGTTATTCAATTTCACCCTACAATTAGTAGCCAAGTGACCCATTTTACCACATCTGAAACACTGAGTGTTTTTAAGGTCTATTTGAGATCTATAGTTGGTCTCAGTATTGTGTTTGTCCTGATTCCTCTCATGAGGGTTGTTATTGGAATGGTTAGGATACGCATGTTTGCCTTGTTTAGAAGCAGCATTGTTTCTAAACTTTAGAATTTTCTTAAACTATTTTTCCATAAGGGCTATCTGATTATCCAAGGTTTTCAAATCATATTCCTCATCAGAGTCAAGGTCAATATTAGGCATAGGCCATAACTAATTGAGGTGAAGTTATTTTGGACTGAAATACAACATTTCAACTAGACACCCTTTTCTGATTATTAAAGAGATGTTTTTTAAATTCAAATTCTATTTCCACAACCCTAAGTTTGCTATTGAGGAGTTCAGGAGTCAAGTATGGATCGTCTATCTCCTCAATTGCATACCTTTTATTGACAAAGTTAAGGGTTAAGGGATCTTATGATTTTAGATACAATTTCTTTCCTATTGTACATTATACCATTAGCATGCAATTTGTTATAATATCAGTCAATCTAATGTAAAATTCATCAAAGTCTCAGTCTCATGCATAATCAATATGTTATAATGTTGTATCAACATCTGTGTTTTGGCAATCGTAACACGTTCATCCCCTTCATGGGTTGTGACTAGTGTGTACTAGGCTTCCTTAGATGTTAAGTAGATAGAGATACATTTAAACTTATGTTCATTGACAGACATAAATATATCATTCTTCCCTTTATTATTACTTAAAGAGGCATGTTTTTCTTCTTCAGAGAACTCACGAATGAGCTTCTTTATCCTCTCAATGTCACCTTCTGATATAGGCTTGGTTGGGTGAGAATAACCATGTTCAATTATTTCCCAGACATCATCTCCCAATGTCCCTTGGATGAAAGCAATCATCCTTGATTTCCAGTAAGGGAAATTGGTTCCATCAAAGAGGGGAGGTCTGTTCAAATTTCCAAGACAATCAAATTTTTCATCCATGAAAAGATTTTGTAAGCAGTATCAAAGTACAGGACCAAAAGTTTTAGAGAAAACGAAATACTTATCTGTGATAGCAATTGAAAAAACACTCACTAAGTTATTTTAACTTTTGTTAAAAAGGTTAAATGAGTGTCGAACTACTTTTTGAAGAGACTCTTGTAAAACTATTGATTAGTACACAAGGTGTGCTAAAAACAGTTTACAAGAACAAAATATTTAAGATTTTTGGAAATAGGTTTTTAGTTTAAAACCTAAGTCTATGCAGCAGATTGTAGCTATGGAAAATAAAGCAGCACACACAAGAGTAAGAAATTTTTAACGTGGTAAAATCCCACCAAATTGGGGAAACATCCACGGAGGTCTCTACACCTCAAAATAAAAATCCACTAAAACAGCTTTAAGGTTACAAGCATTCAACGAGACACACAAACAATATAGTCCTATTCTAAGTCCAGAAATATACCTACACTTCTCGATTATTTTCTAACTTCTTTAAGGCTCTCATGTTGTCCTCTCCGTTCTTTAGCTGGGATCCTTTTCTCCTTTAGCTTTACGTCGACTCAAATGGTCATAATCTCCCAACCAAAAACACTATTTAGTGATGGTGGGTGATTATGTTGTAAGTGTTGTGCCTAAATCACATGCATGAACTCACACGCGCTTAACTATAAACAATACATACAAATTGCAAAACTTCTTAAGTAAGAAATCTCTTTGTCACACTACTTAAATTAGACTTAGACCTTTTCTCATAATTTTTTCAGATTTGTAAATCTTTAGAATCTTTAAAATAGAGTTTCTTTAGAAATTATTTATATACAAAAAATTTTGACATGAAAAATCTAAACAGGTCTGAAATATAGAAGTCTTTATTTCAGGTTTGTAAAAAAGCAAAGAAATTATGGATAAATAAGATTACAAACTTTTCAAAACAAATCCAACATGAGAAAATGATTTATTAATAAACAAATCAAAATAACCAACGATCTAGGTGACTGTATCACTGAAATAAATATACGAGTTTCTAACAGAAATGAGATCTAAATCTATGATAGAAAATATAAACCAAAAAACCCTAACTCTCAAAAATATTTTTGAAGAGAATTTAGTAGAGTTTTATTTACAATTTCAATTTTTTTCCTATCTTTTATATTTCTTCTCTCTTCTCTCTTTTTTTTTCTCAGACCCTTAGCCTCTTAATGATTGGAATTGTGAAGACGAAGGCTTCTATTTATACAAGTGATGGAAGGGTCTGGAAGCTAAAGGCAAATCAAGGGTTAAGATTGATTCGACTGTTCATGCTCTCAATCTTACGGTTATTAATGGGCCGCACAAGCTAACGTTCTGATTGGTTCTCATTACCGTCACATGGATTGTTCAAGATAACATGCAATCCATAGATTAAAAATGATCGAATGGTGAAGATTGAAACTCATATCTCAAACATATAGAAAACACCAATCCATCCATCAAATGACCAACAGGTGTACGGATATAAGCAGATGAAAAACACGTGTTTTTTATCTGTTACAAAACCCATATGCACCCATTAATGTTTTTAGCGCTTTCGGATTCTACCCAAAGCAGTTTTTAGGCAGTTTTAACATATGAAAACTAACCCCAAACATTTTAAAGCCCTAAATTTAATTCTTTAAAAATATATTTTAAATGTTTAAAAATTCCTAAAAATTTGTAATAAATGTAGAAAATTCATTTTGTTCTAAATTAACACACACACCTTATATATGAAATGAAATATGCAAATTTGCAATCCTAGAGTGTGTTGTGTGTTGGTTTTCTACCTGATGACCATTGATCTTTATTGATGAATATAGTCTTGAAGTTATTGAAGATGCAGTGAAGTAAATAGGAGTGACTCCATTTTGTCTTCTTTTCCAAAATAGTTGGGCTCTTATATAGTATAGATTTAAATGAGTGAACTATGTAGTGTGCTTCAGCCTGTGTGATCGTCGGGACTCCTGTCGTCGTTTGGACTTAGGGGACCTCCACCCGAGGCACCCCCTCTAGAGTTTTCAATCTCCCTCGCTTCTTGTTCTTCCCTTCGTTGAACATCATCAAAGTCAAGGACACAGTTAACGTTATCATGCACTATATTTTTAAAACAATGCCCCCCCAGCAGAGTCGTCAAATATAAGATGGGAATCCTCTTGAGGCTGGGGGTATTACAATGCAATCAAAGGCATAACCCCTATAGATATGGTGATAACCCCTTAACCGAAATATCCTCAATAATCACAGATGAATACACAATATGGTATATAACAAATACTCAGATTGAACTCACAAATTGCTCATGTATAACTCAAGAAATAAAAAAAACTCACAAACAACTAAGTCAAAGGGAGAGAGAAGCAAGCACCCTAGATACACCTTGATTGGCAGCCAACACACCAACAGCCTTTAACGTCTTTGGTAAGCTAAAAAAAACTTTGTAATAAATATCAATGGTGGGTGAGTAAACTCTGGTTTGTAATAACTCTTCTTGCTCTCAGGAAGGGTATTTTCTCTCTCTATCTAGGAAGAAGTCTCTCTTTTCAGAAGTGGTTGGAGTTCATAAATAGCCCCGCACCTCTCTCGAGACATCTCAGTCCTCATATATGCGAAAGATATTCCCCTCAAATTTTAAGTCACAAACATTAAATGCATGATGGGTCATCCTGTCCTATGTTATAAACATTAAATGCCAGTACATATCTTTTAGCTACCAACTTCATGTCAGAGGACTGTCACGATAGTGATAACCCACCAAATCGTCTGACAGTACCAATTCAACAGTGGTTTACTCAAGCTTGTATTAGATAGCGGGTAAGTGGCTCATGACATCATTCAAAGTAGATATGACTTCCGGTGGATGGTTATTTGGCTCAAGGCTCAATGTAAGATGAAACTCATGGTTACTCTGCATAAGCTTCCATGGAATATGGTCTCTCGGTGTTTTACCAGGTGTATCTAAAATGTTTAAGACAAGCCTTAACGTTACCTTACTTCTCAATCCTATAAATTATGTTATTATGAAGTTCCCACTGTGAGGTCATTCGGTTGATCATGCAAGCTCTCCCAAGCCCTGCCAGGCTTGGTCTCTCACGAATACCGTTTGACCTCACACTAAAATCTGCAATCATCATAGCTTATAATCAATATGATTAAAAGATAAAATTTGACTAAGTAATCAAAATAAAAATTGAAGATTAGTTTTCTCGGCAAAGTTCCTCTCAGGTGGCTTTAAGCTTCCTCATTGAGTTTCTTCGTCGCCTTTTTGCTTCAGTAAGGATAATATTGTTTGTTATCAATTTAGTATGTCGTATGCCGATACAAGTCGTCGAAGAATTGAGAAGATCACATCTACAAAGACAGTACAAATTTCAATTCAACTTCAACAATCATGCCCAATAAGGACAAATTTGGTAAATGCGTCTTTGTTCCATTTACATTTTGCATAAAAAGTGTTGGGATATTTTTGTGAAAGGTAAAATATTTTTCTATTTATGAAAAATAATTTTTAAAAAGATTATAAATGGCTTTATTCATAAAAGGTTTGGATAAACTTTTCTGATCTCGTAAACAATCTTAGTTTTGAGGTTTCCAAGTTTCATAAAAGACTGTACAGAAAGTGACACGTGTACGATGTCGTTCGAACGACATCATTTCTCGTTCAAACGAGATCATACATCGCTCAAACGACGTCACTTCTCGTTCGAATGAGTTGTTTAAGTCTGACACATCACCACCTCGATTTTTAGTATTTAAAGGGTGTCAGGCTACTGTTTTTCATGTGGAGAAAATACTATTTCAATCAGAATACGTTTGTAGTGTTTTTGGTTTATTCTCCATCACTTTGAGGTTCAAAACTTGTTTTACAATTCACAAATCCCAGTGCTTTTGTGTGAATTATTTTATGGAACCCAAAACATAGTTTTGTTGGGTATTTTTCTACTATTTATACTTTGTGGGGAGATCTCTACAACCGAGAGTTGCGTGCTATTGTGGAGTGAGTCGCTACAAGGTTTATGACTGCGTGTCATTGAGGATATCTTCTGCATGTTAATTCGTCGCTAAAGACTGCGTGTCCATTTTGGTATAGCTGGGTGTGAACCATTGTTGATCTGTATTTCATTGTAATCCGATGTAAGTTGCGATTTACAATTATAGTGAAATAAAAAGGTTTTGCCCTGCGGAGATTTTTTCTGAACTATTGTGTAGCATATTTTTGTTGGTTTGACATTTGCACGCACGTTGCTATTTGAGTTTAAGGGTTGTATTGACTTGATTCATAAATTGACTCTAATTAAATAAGTTTGTGATTGGAAATTGCAAATCAATATTGCACACGCATTTACAAATTGTTATCAGAGCAGGTTACGCTAATTTATCGCGTATTCCTATTTTCCGCAAAATTGTGTGATATTGATTTTTTTGGAAAAATCTTATTTTTGAAAGTTTGTCGCAATGTTTCCAAACAAAAACTTATATAGTCGGTTGCCAATTTTTGATGGGTCTAATTATGCTTACAGGAAAGCCCGTATGAAATCCCATTTAAAAGCAATCGATGAGAGAGTTTGGGTCATTTGTGAAAGAGGTTGGAACCCCCCCTTTGTCACCGCAAATAATGTCGCAAATTTAAAATCTGTGTTAAACGGGACTGAGGATGAGTTTAGGCGGAGCACTTATAATTCACGTGGGCTTGGTGAAATTTTTGGACACGTCACCCCCGACGATTTCCTACGTATTATGACGGGCACCACGTCTAAAGAAGCGTGGGATGTTTTACAACTCACCCACGAAGGCACTAACGCGATCAAAGAGTCTAAAATTCATAATTTAACCACTAAATTTGAGACCATAACCATGTTAGAGACTGAGTGCTTTGAAGACTTTTATGCACGTTTGTCCGACATTGTCAACACTAGTTTTAATCTTGGTGAACCGATTCCTAATGAACTAGTGGTTAAAAAGATTTTAAGATCGCTGTCTAAACTTTTTATCCCAAAAGTAACTATTTTGAATACCTTAGGAAATTTGAATCGTCTGAAATTAGAAGAGTTGGTAGGTGACCTACAGACGTACGAAATTGACATGTTTCCCGATACTGTCAAACCTAAAGACAAAGGGATAGCACTTAAAGCCCAGTTGAAAAGGAAAAAGAAAGTGAGTTTTTGTGAGTCCGAGTGTGAGGACGAGTCTGATTTTAATATGGACTTGGTTGCAAAGAATTTTAAAAAGTTTCTCCAGTTTTCGAAACAAAATTATTTCAATAAAAAGTTTTCGGAGAAAAACAAAAGGAAAGACAAGGCCAAAGAAAGCGGTGAGAAAGAAAAAGAGTGTTAAGAAAATTTTGAAAGTTTGAAATGTTTTCAGTGTGAGGGGAAAGGGCATAAGTTGTTTGAGTGTCCCACTAGACTTAGGAGAGAAGGCAAGAAAGTTGCAATGCCAGCGACCCCGAGTGATAGTTAGGAAGATGTGAATGATTCAGAGGATGAGTCTTCACAAGGAAAGTGTATTGCCTTTTTAGCAAGTCACGTGAGCACACCCACTTTGTCCCATGACAATGAGGACACTTATGCACGTGATACCCCCGAGGTGGTTTTGAGTGTTTCTAGCGAGTCTGAGAGCAAGTGCGCTAGTTATGATGAGAGTGAGCTCCAGAATGCGTTTCGAGAGTTGTACGCCGAGACCTTAAAAACTAAAAAATTAAATAGCAAGTTGGGTCTCAAAGTGAAATATTTGGAGAGTGAGATTGAGAGTTTAAAGGAGTTCAAGTCAAAAGCAAGTCAACTCAAGAAAATAAAGGTTTCTTTAAGTGAGCAGTTGATTGCTTTGAATAGGGAAAAGAGTGAGCTTACAGCCTACGTGTCACAATTAGAGATAGATCTTACGCACGCCCTAGAGGCTAAAGTCACTTTAGAGAACACATATAAGAAGGTGGGAAAGATGGTTCTCAATCCTGTTTTGGGTGGTGGTGAGAGTTTAGGAAAAGGTTATGACGGTGCGTCCATTTCTTTTGTTTCACCCGAGACGGTTCCCACTTTGGTGATTGATTCACGCGGTTCTCATCCTGACCCATCTAGGCATCCCACTCCCTTAGGATAACACGTCCTAGAATTTTTGAAAAGTTAATTCCTAGGCCGATTTACATTTTCTCCCATTAAAAAAAGAGAGGACGCCTTGGGGAATTTTACTTTAATTTGGGTTACGTGCCACAATATGCCACTACATATGCTCATGCGCACGCACCCACTTATTAAACTTTGCTTACACATAATGATATTCGCGAGCAAGTAAAGTTTTTGGTCAACACTTCATATGATTTGATGGAGTTGTTTCAAAAGATGTCACCATATTTGGAAAACTCCACCGCACTTCTCGGTTGAGGTCTAGATATGTTTGCTAGCATAGGGTAATTTACATGATGTCATATGTGCTTATTGCTAGTATGTACCATTTGTACTTTGTTTTTCTTATTTTTTTTTTTGCACTGTTTGGATCTGCTTGTCCAATTCAGGAACTGCTGGGTTGTTTCTGATCAGTGTTTGACAAATATAAAAAGATTTTCTCTTTTTAGAAAAATTTTGAAAAATCCAAAAAGAGTTTTGTATTTTGTTTGCACCATATATGAATGCACATTTAGGATGACCAAGTCACAACTTCATGCCATATCCATGTGACTGTTTGATAGTGTTTTGAGACAATATATTGTGTCATTCATGTGCTTTACAAAGTTTGGAGTCTTTGAGCTGCTATAGTATTGCTACCTGCATGTTTGACTCACTTTGTCCTTAATTGCACACATGCACGGCTTTGTTTGACGTTTGTTCTTGTCAAATCAGATGTTGGTTACTTGTTTTCATCTCAATTCTGTCTATTAAAATGAACCAAATGCGCTAAAACAAGATAATAAAAGGTGTGCATATTTTTACCATTTGCCGTAAATTTGTGTGAATTTTATAAACGGTGAAGGGCTACGAAAGGTACACATTTATCCTTTTTGATTAAGACACCATTAAAATTGGACCTAAAAAATTGAGGAATTTCAATTATCCGGGGTCCAAAGAGGTAATAAAAATAAATATATGCCAATTATGGGCCATTAGGTTTATTCACTATTTCTCCAATGTTTGAGAATTTAGATCACCTCAAAAAGAAAATATATATAAGGGAGTTTGGTTGGATAATTAAAACGGCTTTGCACGTCCTTAAAAGGTCTTGAAAAAGCATAAAAAAATTTTAAGACGTTATTGGTGTGAAAATCATGTTGACTTTGATTTGTTGATTTTGATTTAAGACAGTGTCATCTAAATTTAACATTTTAACACCTAAGGACGATTTTGATGTTCATTCGTTAGGAGTACATTTAAGCATCGTGCATATATGATATGATTAAGTTGATTTTCCTATCGAATTTGTTCACATCCATTCATTATGTTTCCTTGATTTGGTTATCTTAGTATAATTTTATGGTGTGTGACTTTTGTAACATCATTTTTGCATTTTTGTATGAAAAATTTGAATAATTCAAAAATAGTTTGTTTGTTTGTTTAACGTGACACCCCGATTTGCATTTGCTTGATTTATTCTTTTCCTTATCTATTTTGGACAAATAAAAAGGGGGATAATGAATTATTATTTTATGGGGGAGTTTAAGTATGGGGGAGATATGATTTTTCTTTCATTTCTTGATGATTTATATCATTTCAAACTCGATACGTCACGAAATTTTTTCTTTGTCTTATGTGTGTAGGTACAATTGAAGAATCATTGGATTGCACACCCTGATGAGAAAAGCTTGGAGATTTGAAAAGTTGATTGTTGCAGAAAAGTTTAAAGACTTATCAGTTTATCTTTCCATGTTTGAGCTTTTGGGAGGGTAGATTTGTATAGGTCATCTTTTAGATTGATAATTCGGAAGTTTTTATTTTGTACCGGCATAGACATGGGGGGAGATTTGTAAGGCAATATTATCTGTTATCAATTTAGTATGTCGTATACCGATACAAGTTGTCAAAGAATTGAGAAGATCACATCTAAAAGACGATCCGAATTTCAAGTCAACTTCAACAATCATGCCCAACAAGGACAAATTTGGTAAATGTGTTTTTGTTCCATTTACATTTTGCAGAAAAAGTGTTGGGATATTTTTGTGTAAGGTAAAATATTTTTCTATTTATGAAAAATAATTTTTGAAAAGATTTTAAATGATTTTATTCATAAAAGGTTTGGATAAACTTTTCTGATCTCGTAAACAGTCTTAGTTTTTAGGTTTCCAAGTTTCATAAAAGACTATACAGAAAGTGACACGTGTACGATGTCGTTCGAAAGACATCGTTTCTCCCTCAAACGAGATCAGATCTTTCTCGAATGATGTCTCTTCTCGTTCGAACGAGTTGTTTAAGTCTGACACATCACCACCTTGATTTTTAGTATTTAAAGGGTTTCAGACTATTGTTTTTCATGTGGAGAAAATACTGTTTCAATCAAAATACGTTTTTAGTGTTTTTGGTTTATTCTCCATCACTTTGAGGGTTCAAAACTTGTTTTACAATTCACAAATCCGAGTGCTTTGTGTGAGTTGTTTTATGGAACCCAAAACATAGTTTTGCTGGGTATTTTGCTACTATTCGTACTTTGTGGGGAGATCTCTACAACCGAGAGCTGCGTGCTATTGTGGAGTGAGTCGCTATAAGGTTTATGACTGCGTGTCATTGAGGATCTTCTATGTGTTGATTCTTTGATAAAGACTGCATGTCTGGACTGCGTCTCCATTGTAGTATAGTTGCGTGTGAACCATTGTTGATCTGTATTCCATTGTAATTCGATGTAAGTTGCAATTTACAATTTCAGTGAAATAAAAAGGGTTTTCCCTGTGGAGATTTTTCCTAAACTATTGTGTCGCATATTTTTGTTGGTTTGACATTTGCACGCACCTTGCTATTTGAGTTTAAGAGTTGTATTGACTTGATTCATAAATTAACTCTAATTAAATAAGCTTGTGATTAGAAATTGCGAATCAATATTGCACACGCTTTTACAGCTTCTTCCTTCAATCCTTCTCTTGAGCTTCTTCTGTTAAGAGGGGGAGTTATCTATAATCACAAGATTACTTTCCAGTCCCCTAACACGCATAACCTACATTACTATAGTTATTCGGTCTCTCTAGTGGCCTTATGCATACATGATGTATCGCCTATACTATTGTATTAATATAAATAGTCACATCACTATAGTTGGTCAGTCTCTCTCACAAACTTACACATACTTGTGATGTACTATAAATAATTTCTCCGCTATAATAGCCTAATAGTCTAGGTCCTACACATATCATCTCTATAGCCAACCAACACTATATTTTTGCATAAAGCAATGCATATACAAATCCCCACTACTATAGCCTTATAACCTAGATCTCTATATAAAAATATTTATAAATAACTGACACTAGACCTGCACATACACCAGTGCTCATACATAGTATAAAAGGGCGCTCGACCCTCACTCAGGATGAGGTATCGCAGAAAGAAACAAATCATAGCCTTACTATAACAGTCCATCATCATTCTACACATCACTAACTAGTCCATACCCAGGATAGCATCATACTCATAAATCTCTAAAATGAGCAAATCCACTCAAACATGACCTCCCAGTGTCCACACCCACTCCCCTGCAGATAGAACGAAAGAGAGCCCCACTACCCAACGGTAAAATACACTCATAATAATAACTGGCACTTTACCCACTAAACTCGTCTCACTCGTGAATCTAGTGCAAATAAAAAAATTTGACGCTCCCATGTCACCCAAATCCTTCCCTGTGTACCCATGGATAAGAAAATATACCCTCAATCACTAAAGGCTCTAGCTGTAAAACTGATCCATAGACGTTATTTACATGCCCAAACTGCTCCTGGCCATGCAAAAACGATAATGCTGGAATTGCCGATAGGGATGGAAGTTGTTGTAATTGTTTCCCCGACTGGGCCCCCTACTCCTGAACCCTAGTCCTGTTCGGGCAGGCATGCCACATGTAGCCTTGTTCCCCATATACGAAATACCTCCCTGTTAAGTCTTTCTAGTGAGGCTTCCCTTATCTCTGACCTCATTGGCCCAGGTATTCGCGACCCTGCTGGACTTCAGTCTGGTTCCCCTGGTTGTGATGGACCTACCTATAACTACCGCTACCCGGCATAAATCTTTTGGTTGAGTCCCCTTGCTAGGAATCTCGTTCATACTGCCTACTGTGACCCCGCCTAATAAAACACTGGGTGATCAGTCCTATATCAAATTAAAAAAGGAATCTCATTTGGTTCATTCTTAGCATCACTGTCGAAAACTTTTTAAAACTTACTAACCACCTAGTATTCAAAAAGCTAGTGCCAAATTTTATCTTTATTAATCCAAGAAAAAATTAAGTGCGGAAATAAAATAAAACATCCAATGTTGATAGAATCAATCATCACATAGAATAATAAAAGTCTTGTCGAATAAACCACCGGCTAAATTCGAAACCAAACCAAACTAACAGAGAGTAATAAATCCCATTCAATCTGAAAAAAACAAAATTTAACTGTGAGTGACATGCTCGAGATAGACTGATATGAATCCCTACACTAGGAAATAGAAAAATAGATGCATCTGTCCAAACCCTGCAACATCTACATATGCTACAGCTACGAATCCCTGGAATAAATTCACACCTAGCGTCCATGTGGCTGGACACCTAAAAGGTTTTGAAAAAAATTTATAGCAAGGGTTAGAACCCAAAATGTTTTGAAAATATTTACCAAGTGATTAAATTTCAATAGATTAAAATGCATGAATGCTCTTTATATTTAAGCTAGTCTCGCACTCCGTTGAGGACAGACTCGCCCCTCAACTAATGTGCACACCTAACGCTTTCTTTATTTTTCCCCTAGTCATCTACCCCGTAACTAGATAATTGATATAACCTCTTTCAACCACCCTAATCAAACCCGGGTATGCTTAAGATATGATTTATAAGTTATTAATCACATTAACTTATTTAATCATTTTCCCTTTTTAAATCCATATAACATTCACACCCGTTATATAATTAATACAATTCACTTCATGTATTTAATTATCCGTATATAACTATTTATCCCATTATATACGTAAAACCATATTACAACATTCACACGTATGTCGAATATACATATAATTCATCTTCCCGAGTGATACCTCACTATATGTATTCTCTAAAGTACTATCAACCCAGGCTACTCAGTCCCACCTGGAGTTTCGAGATAACTACGGCCCGCCGAATCGGAACATAAATAATAAACGTAATGAAGGCGGTCATACTCTCCCGAGTGTGAGAACATCATCTCAATGCCCCACCTCTGAAATTGGACATTGCGACCTGGGGATATACTCGCCCTACTCCTCAAGCTAGGGGACTCACCCACATTGCGCAACCTCCTTTGATATCACTAGAGTATATAATGTAAATAAATATCCAGTCACTCATATTTATAAGCACATAATATATATATATATATATATATATATATATACTATCACACACCGTAAATATATAACTTAAATCCCGGCTTTACCGTGTACAAAAATCCGTAGCACTAGCCTATGTTTTCCCGAGTCTATGGTTCGACTCTAGTTTAATTAATTTGCCCATAAATTAATTTATTACATTCCCGAGTCTATGGTCTGACTCTAATTTAATTAATTTATCCATTAATTAATTTACTACCTTGGTGTCACTCAACCAATATACCCGGACTCGCTCACTTGGCCCGTATCTTAATATTTTTCGAGTCTATATTCCGACTCCAAATTAATCTATTTATACATCAATTTATTTAATAACGTAGTGTCACTCAACTACTATGCCCGGACACACTCACACGGCCTGAAATTAAATACTTATGAATTTTGTCTCACCAAATTCTTTTTGTAAGTTTCACACCCTTACTTAACTTTTATATTTTCTTAACACTATCTTCGTAAGTCCTAGGTATTAAGTTGTGTTTAATTTTCACTAATTAATTCACCTTAAAAGTCTCCCAAAAGAATCAAAGCTAATTAAAGAAAATAAGCGTCACCGCCAAAATACCTGCTGAGTCGATCGATCGACTCCCAGGGCCGATCGATCGATTGAGCAGTTCATCTTCTACTATTTTCAGCTTACACCATCGTTAAACCAGTAAGCTTTTAATTCCCTCTCAAACCTTTACCCAAACACAATCAACATTAAATCCTTATAAGAATAGATTTTAATCATCCTAGAGACCTTAATTCATCAACTAATTTACATATCAATCCATGTATTCCCGATTTGGATTTTCATCCGGGTTTTATTTAACCGATTCAAATTCATCATTCTCAGTCAAAATTAATCATCAAAACATATTGAATTTCACCCTACAATCCGATTACAACAGTTCCTTATCATAATTTATCATCAATTGAGTAATGAATGTACACATATTACCCAAATTCAGAAAACCCATTTTTATTGTCAACACACACCCAAAACGGATTTTTTTATACACCCGCTATGATATGAATTAATTATCACACTATAAAAATCACAGCAAGTTAACCACTTAACTTTTTGGGCTCGTAGAGTCTGATTAGTTGAGGTAGAGGAAGGTTTGATGAAGAACACCCAAACCCCTCTTGATTTGTCTTCAAAAGCTTCCCAAATTGCTCTCAATTTGTTTCCTCTATTTCTCTCTCAAAACCCTAGGTATTGAAATATGATTTTTGTCGTTCAATACTCTAAGACCTAATCTCATTATACTAAATCACATTTTTAGCCTAATGGGCCAAGCCCAAATGACCCGAACACCCCCTCCCTTGTGTGGACCCGGTTATGTCTAAAAACGTTTCGAGACCCAATTACTATCCCCGGGTACTCTTTTTTTACTATCTCGGCCTATCCGGACTCAACCGTACACTCAGAATTGTTATCCGAATTAATTTACTAAAATTCCTTATCTCACCCCCAAATTATTCTATTCCCGACTCCCGGTTGAGATAAATAATACTACATCACTAATACACGTTATGATATAAATAACTTATTATTATATACTTAGTAATCTGTTTTTCATAAATATTGACCATTTACTCTCCCGATTAATATTTATATAAATATTAACATAACTAATTCAATTAATTTATGACACACAATTAATTTAAAATTTACCCGAATTAATTAAGTATGTAAATGCACAGAAATATGGGGTGTTACACCTGCCCTACTGCTGTGGTGTCCCGCTGGCACCGTTTCCCCCGATTTTGCCCTACTGGCTAGACTTTTCGGCCCTCTCTGCTCCCTTTTGATGGAAGCGATGGTCTTGGCAGTGTAAAAGCTTGTCATTGACGACATCAGCATAAATCTTCAATGTCAGGTTTCCGAATAAATGCTTGCGAATCTTCCAAGGAAGTCCATCAATAAACTTAAGGACCCTTTTCTCCTCGATGTTCACCTTATATGGCATAAAGTTCGTCGGGAGCATGAATTCCTCCTCATATCCGGCCACAGTCTGACCCTGTTTTAAAATATCTACGAACCTCCTCATCTTCATCTGAACTGTTGACGGAAAGAACTTGTGACAAAATCGCACCCACAACTCCTATATTGTCATCGAATCCATCTCCTCTACTGTGGTAATCGATTTCCACCACTATAGCGTTGCACTAACTAGCTTGGATGTAGCTAGTAACTGCTTTTGAGTGTTGTTGTAATCAACCATACACAAATGCCTCTGGATGTCCTTTTTTCATTGCCTAGCAGCTACAATGTCCTCATTTCCCTGAAACTCTGACAGATGGCCCTTTTAAAATGCCTCTCTGACTCGCTCTTAAACTGATGGCATAGGGTGACCCTGGATAACTGGTACCACTGGCTATTGTGATTGTGCCTGGGAAATTATTGCGCCATGGTAGTCATCGCGGCTTTAATCGCTTATGCAACAATGGTGGAAACCTCTGCAACAGTCATCGTTCCCTTATTGGCTTGAGGCTCCGGTTGAGCCTCCCCTCCTTTGGCCCTCTTAGCAGCCTGAGTTGGTCATCTTATCCTTTTGTTTGGCATCTGAAGCCACACCGAAATTGTATGAGGTTCACTTCTACTATATACACAAGCAGAAGAACGTAAAATCACAATTAGGAATGCAACAATCCCAACCATAGGGATCTATAACAATTAAACGCAATGCTGAAAAAGTAACAAGTCCGCACAGATACTAAAGACACTAGATTCTGATGCTTTGATAATGTTCGTGACACCCCACCTATTCTAATAATGGGTGGCCAGTCCTTTACTAAAATAAAATAGGTTTGGTTCATTCCTAGCATTACTGTCAAAAATCAATTAATTACTAATAACCTATTAAGCTCGATGTTAAATTTTGATAACTTATTAACATTATTTGTTAAACCGTTTAACCAAATAAGATAAACATTCACCATAACCACATGAACATAATAAGTACTAGTAGCATAATTAAATAATTAGCAGAATAAACTCTCAGTGAAACCTAATTACAATAATATAACTGCTAAATGAAATAATATAAACAAAATCTGAAAATAAAAGTTGTCCAATTGTGGGTGACATGCGGAAAAGAAACATTGAAATAATCATCCTAACTAGATAGAATAAAAAATGGCGTCTGAGAAAAACATGCATGCATCCATAGTTACTACAGTATCATCTAACTGGAATGACAAGCTAACCTTGGCATCCCTGCAGTTGAGCACCAAAAAGATTTTGAAAATATCTTTGATACGGTTTAGCGCCCAAAACATTTTAAAAATATTTGAAAGTATTTAATTGCCTTAATAAATATGAGGAGAATTATTGATGTTCATCTGGTGTCACACTCACATGAGATATCCTCACCCCTAATCTATAGTGCACACTTAATGCTTGTATTTTAATTTTCTAGTTATACTACCCCGCCCAACTAATCTAATCATTCTTAACATAGCCTAATATGCTAAACCATTAGCCCAATTTTGCTACATGTATTATACTTTACCTTATTTATCACGTGAGCTATACTGTATTAATTCTCAATTTTATTCTTATCCTTACATAATCAACGTAACTATACATGAGTTATAATTAAATGTTCACACAATCATTTGAGTTGTTCACGCAATCATTTGAGTACACATATACATATAACACTCTTTTCTACGTATATACATAGCATCCCCGAGATGTCCTACCGGATGCATTCCTAAGTATGCTATCAGGCTCCAGGTACGTCACGTAACACTCCTGGGCCACCAAGTTGGAAACTCACCACCGATTAATCGTAAATAAATAAACTAGAGGCAGTATAAGACATATATATGTGGGTCATAACCATACCACATCACCCCAACCTAACTCGAAACTCACCTACAATGGTGATGCACCGGTCCTATTATCTGGGGAAACAACCCAACACCTGCTGGTCAATACTAGGGTGGACCACCCACTACGCACAACCTCCAACGATAACATAACTAGATAAGGTATGTTCACATAGCAATCAATCACACATAAACATATATATATATATATATACATATATATATATATATATAGAGAGAGAGAGAGAGAGAGAGATTGGTTTCACTTTGTACGTATACATATATAAAATCGACTAACCTGCATAATGTCCCTCCTAGCACTAACCCACAAATTTCGAGGCCTATCCCGACTTTTCGATTTTAGCTAAGTATTCACGTACTCAAGTTTAATTCTGTAACTTCACGTTTCTGGACAACACGTTATTCTACCTAAGCACTTAGCCTAATCCTTCCCTAAATCCTAACCCGATTTCACATTTCACAATTATTACTTGAGTACTTTCATCCAATTACACCCATAATTTTCTACTCGGACTTCATCCCTGGTTAACCTAAGGTACTTCCTAACCCTTTATCTATATTTTCAGAAGTTAAATTCCATCTCTCGGATTCCATAAACCATGTTGATCCCTAAACAATCCATGAAAAAAATCACAAAAGGCAAGGGAGACTAGCAGGGAAAACCAAACCAGTTCGTTAGTTGGACCGAATATGTTCGCTTGACCCCCAGTGAATCAATTCGGTTTGTTGGGCTACCATGATGAACTTTGGATGGGATTTCCCCCTTTCCCTTCAACCTTAAGAGTTATAATCTTTATGTAAACTCGAAATATGATTACCAAACCAATCTCAAACATAAATTAACAGCTCTTTACGTACAATTCATCCCGAATAACATCTAATTCATGAGATCAACAACTTACATCAAGATTCATGCATAATTTGAAACCCTAATTAAAGATCCAATTTTTTGTTGATTAAATCATTAAAGAATGCATCTTTATCATTCTAATCATATTAGATCTATTGTATTATCATTACACGATTTTTCTTTGATGATTTATTTAATCAAAACCCAATTTTACTTGGTTCTCCCAACCCAAAAATTATGTTCTTCTTACACTGATTTTTACATGAATATTTAAAACTATAATAAGATTAAAGCAAAATAAATACTTGCCTTCAGAGTGGTGAATTTCTGAGATTCCCTCCATGAATTCCTATCTTGTCAATGATCTTGAACCCGGATGAATTCGATCTCCAACCCGGATCCTTTTTCTTTACTTTTCTCCCTTTTCTTCTCCTCTTCTCTCTTCTCTCAAAACCCTAGACTTCTAAATGGTTGGATAGCTTCCCCGTTTATCCACCTTACCTAAATATAAATTTAAACACTCCAAATCTTGAAATTAAGTCAGCCATTATATGTAAAATGACCTGAATACCCTTTTACGACTCTCATTTAGTCTAAAAAGCTCCCGGAACCCAATCATGACCCCCGGGTACCTATTTTTGACTATTTCGACCCATGTAGAACCATTGACGCACTCGAAATTACCATTTGAGTTATCTAACATAATTTTCATCTCATGCTCGACACGACTCTATCTTTGTGTCCCGAGTGAGATACCATTAAACCCTTCGCTTTTAATCACTTACCAGGTAATATAATTTAACATATTTTCATTTACTTATAACACAAGTAAATATAATTACACAAAAATATTAATTATTTTATTCGCTAATTAATATTTATTTAAGTCACATTATTTCTCAATTTAATTAAATTACGTGCACACATATAATTTAAAATGTTTGAAAAATACAGGGTGTTACAAGGAAGCTCAACGGCAACCTTAGTCGCTGACTAATCAACTTCTTCGACATATGCCAAAGAAGATTCTCCATTATCGATAACATGATTTTCAAGAGTAGTGAAGTCAAAATAAGTCGCGTCACCCTTAAGGAAACTATCCATTTTTAAGTCGGCGATCCACCCCGTATTAAAGGTTACTGACTCATAGTAGTTTCTCCCTCTAAACTATCGTAAAGGAATTTCCATTCTTCTACTTCCCTTGCTTCATAGCGGTAGTAAGAGAATTTTAATTCTTCTTCTTCCCTTACTCCAAACTATCGTTAAGGCGTAAGCCTTCTTTAGCTTGGTGAGCTGGGAATCCACCTTGTTATGGGACAATCGGAGGGCCTCACCATCCTTCACCAGTGCCTCCTTATAGAAGGTATATTCTTTCATATTAATGATTAAGCTAACAATCTTGTTGTCTGAGTTCTTCATGACATTGGTATGGTCGTGAAAAATATCATTTGTGGCCATTAGACGACCAACTAGGTTATTGACTTATGAAAAGCGGGCATGGATTGAAAATACAAGTGTAAAGAGGTCGATCAGTATATGAATGATACATAATTGTAAAGTAAGACCTAAATTCTTTTAGGTATCCTTATCAATGCCATATGATAGACTTATTCCTTGTGAAGGCAATCAAAATAAAAGTTTTTCAGGGCCGACATTTCCTTGGGCAACGTGGTGACCTAAGCAATAAAAATGTTGATGTTGATGTTGATATTTTGATACGTCAAATTGTTAGTAGCAATGGGCTCATTTCACTTCAAAAAGGTCATTGACTAGTGTTAACCCATGGATAATGAATCATAAGGCAGAGACCTTATTGACTATAGGGTGATCACTACAGGCAAATAATTCCCCCGGTTGGTTACTAGGTTGTTTTGTCCACCATTTTCTTTTTGTCATTCTCGAATTGTATTTCTTTATCTTTCTCTTTATCTATCGCTCTTTCCTCCTTCTCCCTGGAGGATATGATCCTCTTCTTAAAGGTGCCATAGTAGATTGGCAGCCTGATCAGTTTGTCCACCCTTATTTTTTAGGCTCGCTATGGAACCCTCAAGATAAGCAATGCTTTGTCATAAAGTCATTTCTTTAATATGTTAAAGGAGAGGAGAAAAGGTAAATTTTTCTTCTTCCCAAGGATGAACAAATGTACCAACTACCTCCTACGAAAATAGATGGCCGAGGATATCATTTGTGAGGACTTCTCTATGGTAATTAACATGGTATCCTTTGAATCGGTTGAGATCACATAGGTCGGTGAGGAAGCCTCGCCTACGTAAAAACATATTACCTCATCATTAAAATTAAAATGATTATGGGCATTGAAGATCCGCTGACTATAGCTTAATTAAATGCAGTGACAAATGGAATAGGATCGAAATTATTGGTTGATGCAATAGTCAGTTAATAGAAAAGAAATATATGTGCTGCTCTCCAGGAAAATTCAACTACTTGAGGAGTTCATCGATCCCAAAAATTTTAAAGGTCGGTAATATTGAATTTATAGTACTTTGGTTTTATCTTGAAATGATTAGTGGCAACGAAAAAGGGAAGGTCAATTAGAAACTAGAAAATTTATATCAATAAAAATTGAAACAAACGATAAGTCATCTACTAGGATATCCGTTGCCACGGGCATAATAAGAACTATGTAGTTCTCACCATAAGGGCACCTAAAAAAGACCAAGATGTCTCTATCTCTATTACTTGGGGACTTATACAACCATGTAACAATATTACAAGACTTTTACTCAGGCTAAAAATAATATGTGCTCCACCAAAGTGAAGTATGAAGGTCAAGGCAGTACTTGTTCTCATTCAGGCCTAGGTTTGTGTCACAAACCTAGTTTATAGAAATTGTACCTATTAAAATAAAAAAAGAAATTTTTTATGTGGATAGATAAGACTTTGTAATGACAGAGCACCTCGATCAGTAACGAATAGAGGAGGAAATGACCCCCTCTATTATTGCAGCTGTCGTAAATGAAACCTCACCGCGAGAAAGGTCATAAGCATCCTCATCGCCAGGTGATATTCTAATTTTGATGTTTCTAGGTATCTTATACCTAGTGCAAAATGGATTAAAGTCGTTTCCAAAAGTAACCCCATACTTCCTAAGATGCCTAGACATGGCGTGTTAAGGAAGTAAAGGTGAAAGGTTTGAAAAAAGGAAAAAGTTTCTCTACAAATGAATATAAAAGAAAGAGAGTAACAATAAAGAAGTATCTTTTGGTTTCAATTAAAGGAACTAAAGGGTTTTTTTAACCCTTCATAGTTTTAACGTCCAAAAATGCATGTGAAGTGACATTCTCGGGAAGTGAGTTTCACTATTATGCCCTGAGGTCACACGTTTTACGTGCAATGATTGCTTGGAGGAACCCAAATATCAGTGAATATAACCATAGGTGTATTAAATATGTGTGAATAGGCCCATAATTGCGGCCTCACTAAGTATAAGTGGGACACATGGTAGTTATTAAAACCAGTATCGAAAAACCATGTCCCGCGTGGACAGTAAGTATGGGCAGAACTTGGCCAGCCACTCCTAATGATCGATCAGCCTAGTATTAGGGAAATTTTAAGTTTGTATGAGTTGATCTCCCCATATTGCACTACATAAGGCATCCAAACAGTTCAAAGTCACTACAAGTCCTAGTTACCCGCTAACTAGGGACCAGATAACGACGATCCTAAAAATGATAATGACAAGATAACCAAATATAGTCATATTATATTTCAACAATAAAAAAGATAAGGCTGGAGATTGAGACTGACTCCATAAGGATTGCTCAAGGCAATAGTTTTTGTCAAATAGGACTCTTGTACCTATATCTATAACTCATGTATGAGAAAAATATATAGAACAATAGTGTATCAACGACTTGGATTCTCAGCTATAATTCTCTAGATCTCCAAGCTGTTATTCCTCTAAATTATTAAAACAATCCATCTCTCCTTTTCCCCTGGACATAGCCAAGATCGAAGTGTAGAACCACATATATTCTTGTGTTATTATCTTTACTCCGTTCATATTTACGGTTAATTTTGGTACTTAAAAATATTATATATTCGACCCCTACAAAAATATTATCACACTTACCAAATTCAAGTTTATGTTGAATGTTTATAATCAATAAAAAAATTATCTATAAAAGACTAATGACGTCGTGAAATCAATAACCAAGAAAATAGGATCATATCTCGTTTGTGCAAAAACAAAAATAATGAACACCATTGAGAGAAAGATCCAAGTTCGTGCTCAATTAAGAAACATGAATCATAAAGCAAAATACTCAAAGCTTAGACTCGGGTGACATATCCAATACCCTTTTAAAATCATTCTCAACTATCAATTTTTCCCCTCAATAAGAAATTTTGGTTAAAATATTTTTGTCTCATATCCTTGATGTTACTAAATTTGGGGTATATGAAAAATCTTTAACATGTTATCTTTGTTCAAATTTCTTCTGCATGTGGTGACTTTCGCTCCAAAAAATGGTATGGAGCTATTTTCGATAAAGGTAACTCTCACTTACTAAATTTGAAATCCTAACCACGACATACACAATGAGGAATTAGACAATATTTCATAAGTCTTTCAAAGCTTTAAATATTTTTCTAAAGAACATAAAATATCACCCTTCCTCATAAAGTGGCATTATAACAACATGTAATGCGGTTTAAGTGCAACAAGATATGAGAATGAATTCCTAAGTATTTCTTCCAAAGTTTATAGGAATAAAAATAAAATAAAATTCATCTCATGAAGCACATATCATATTCTCAAACAAAGGAAAAATGATAAACATGCCATTTTAATATAGGAAGAGGATGGAGTTGAAATTGGTTTCGACCTCAACCTCAGCAAATATGCCTCCTTAGGATGTTCTTAAAAATGACAAAAACATAAGGATGTATAGTAGTTTAGTACCTTGTTTGAGGTACCTTCATTCACTCTTAAGATGTTTATCTTCAGTATATCTGATAGGGAGTTGACTAATATAAGTATAACCAGCCTTAAACTTCAGTTAGGGAGGTTTGACGAAGTTCGATGTCTTTGTAATGAGAAATGATCTCTTAGGAAGAAACTGATTGACTTATCCAAGTACTTCTTACTCACTTATGGCTCCCAAGACTAAAAACAAGCTAAATCGAGTCATTATGGTGCTTAGTACACAATATAGGAATTGAAAGTGGTTGAAACTCTAATATCACATACTAATTATAATTCTTAACACTTGTTTGCTAGTGGGATCACTCACATCTGATCCTTTGAACCTTCCACATGTATCCATTATATAGCCCACTACATTAGGGTAGCTGGAAAGTAAAAACTGAGCTTTGTTACTATTGTAGAACAGTGGAGTGTTGGAGGAAGGTCTGGCATGTGAGTGGTGATGGTTTTGGGGAGCATTCAATATCATTTTATTCTTTAAGAAAACCTACAAGTGGTGAGGGGAGGTTGGTAGCAAAATGTTTATACTCTTTACCAACTGGCCAAATTGGTCTAATAGATTAATCCTTGGAGGATCTCTCTAATGAAATCGTGTTGAACATTCATAAGTGGGCCCAAGATAAATTATGGTCTATAAAGAGTTGAATAAGGCCAGTTCCTTTCGAGTGGAGCTTCTCTAGTCCATAGTAACTAACAAGATGAGTATGAAATCCTTCATTCTTGGTCGAAAGATTAGTAAATGACATTTAATTGTGAGTTTGGTCATTGTGGAGGACAATTGGGTACCATTGAGGTCTGATTGTGGTGTTGAACACTTAAAAATGCCCCAATAAAACTTTTTGAGGATTATATGCGTGGTTCATAGACCTAGACCTTCTAGTAGATCAAGAATTCATAGGGTTGAGGTCCTTTTATCCATATTTTGACCTTGATATTGAGGTTTGAGTCTTTTCTTCATGGTTTGAGGCTAAAGATTATTTTTTATATTAATGGTAGCCTTTATTTCCTCTTTAATGAGATGGAAGGGGCAAAAACACCTACATATTTTAAATAATAGTGAAGTTTTTAGAATATGTGGTATCTGTGGATTACCAATCATCTAAGAGTTAAAGCATTATGTCTAAATGAAATGTCTAGGGGTGATCATTTTTTGAACCTTTTAAAGTTTAATCTCCTGGAATTTTCTTGAATATTTGGGATTGATTACTAGCTATGAGTGAAGACCTCAAAGCTCGATTTAAATATAAGAGTGTTTGGTCCTCAAGCTTAGTTTTTTATCAATGGATTTTTACCTCCGTATTAACCCTTAGACAAGGTTTATGAACCTCAAATCTAGATTTACAGCAAAGGGTCGTTAGATCCCATTAAGATGGAGTTGATAGTCAAGGGTCTTTAGACCTTATTAAGACCAAATTGATAGTCAAGGGTCATAAGACCTCATTAAGTTCGATTCCTCGAGTAAAGGGTTAAAACATTATAACCCAATTTTAGAAGGTTAGAAACCTCAAAGCGTTAAATTCAAGGCTCGGATTCTTAAAATTTATTTAAAGATTATCATTTAAGAAAAAGTGAAGCATGTAATGTGCATCCTTTTCATTTAATTAACATAGTTACATCATTGGTAATATTTTTTCAAGTGTTCAATGTTATGTGGATGGGAAGGTTCATATCCTTCACGATCCACCCATTTAGGCCCCAGCTTCCCTTCGTTTGGGTTTTATGTGGTTATGTTGACTTATCTAATGACTAATCGCCCAACTCGGAGTTCATTGTGTCGTACTTTCTTATTGAAATATGAGGTCATTTTTTGTTTGTAGGATGCCATCCGTATGAGGGTTGTTGTTTTTTTTTTAATTTCATCTAAGGTGATCCTAAGGCCTTCTTTATTGGTTAAGGTTCAAACAATTCCACCCTATAGGTGGGGACTTTTATATTTTTTAGGATTATCACTTCCATTTCGTAAGTTAGGGAGAAAAGTGTTTCTCATGCGGGACCTCTATATGTGGCCTTGTATACCTATAGGATGCATGGTACTTCATCTTCCCATAACCCATTGGTCTAATCCAGCTTCTTCTCCAGATTTATAAATATGGTAATGATGATGACCTTTAAGTACTCATTTGCCTAAGTATGCCAAGGCAAGGAGTAGTGGTTGACAGTGCTATAATTTGATCAAAACTCAAGGTAAATAGGGTTGTTGGATTGCTTTCCATTCTCCTAGATGATGGCCTTAGGCAGACCAAAGCGGCATATGAAATTCTTCCAAATAAAGATTCTTGTTTTCCTTTCGGTGATTATGGTCAAGGGTTCTTCCTCGGCCCATTTTATAAAATAGTCTATGGGCACTATGTAGAACTTGCGTTTGCTTTTGTTGAGGGTTAAGTTTCCTCCTAGGTCCATTCCCCCATTGTGCAAAGGGCTATGAACTTAAAATGGAAAGCATTATTTCAGCTGATTGCTTTGGTACATTGATGAACCTCTAACATTTGTCACATCCCTGAACTAGATCTTTGGCTTTATTTCTTAAGATGAGACAAAAGTAGACTTGCCTTAGGTTATTAAAAGAAATTGTTCTAGGGTCAGTGTGGGCACTGCAAATGCCTTTGTAGATGTCAATGATGATGTGTGTTACTTCCCCGTGTCATAAGCACCTTTGAGGAGAATGGTTGAACCCTCATTTGAATAATACCTCTTGTTCAAGGTATCGCAATGCTAGAGACTTCATACATTTGGATTTTAATCTATTTTTGAGTTATAAGCCACTATTAATGTATACTCGAATGTGAGTGGTTTAATATGGGGATGTTGCTGCAGCCTCCGAATTGACTTAGACCTTAGTGATATTTAGTTCAATGCGACCATAAGGACTTACATATTGATTCCGTCTAAAGAGCCTCCCCTTGCTAAGTGGTATGCATTAGAGTTTTCCGCCTTAGGAACCCGTTTGATAATGAAATTGGGGATTCTAAGAATGATCCCCTTAACCAAATCAAGGTAGCTAATTATTTGTTCCTTTTTTGCACCATATAACTTCATGATTTAATTGACCATTAAATGAGAGTCACTTATTGAGACCACATGTTGTGACTTTAGGCGTATTACCAAGCCAAACTTGTTAACATAGCCTCATATTAGACCTTATTTTTAGAAGCTTTGAATGTAAAATTTTGGATAATTGAAATTATACCTCTTTAATTGAGTTAATAAATAGAGGCATGCTCCACTATCAAAGTTGTTGAAGGATCCATACACATCTAGAATCCATTATGGAATGCTCAAATCTAAATTTTAGTGGAGAAGAAGCTTGGATCGCTAAAAACTCTCCTTTGAGGCATGAGATTCCTCTTCTCCTTCTTTCATGTTGATAAATTCAATAATGAAATCGGCGAGCACCTATGCTTTGATGGCCACTTTGGATTGGTACTTGATGTTGACTTCTTTGAGCTATACAAACCATTTTACTAATCTTCCTAAGGTTTTGGTCTATCATCACGTTGATGTTGTGGACTTGGAAGAAAAGCCTCAGGTGCCTAGTAGATATGATTAGACAAAAAGCCTAGTTTTCTATCTTGAGGCATTAGCTTTTAGATCTCTAAAGAGATCTTTTGACATAATATATAAGATACTAAATCAAAAACTCTTCTCAATGAGGGAAGAACTTATAGTAGTCGGTGATGCTGCCATATATAGGTATAACCCTACACTATTGATGGTTTTGGAAAGAAATTGGGGAAAGCATATGAATACTTTTAGACTTTAAAAGGCTTCACCAGTCTCTATAGTCCACTGAAAGGTCTTCTTTAGGATCTTAAAAAAAGGTCAACACTTTTTAGTGAATTTTGAAATAAAATGGTTTAGTGCCTTTACCCTCCCTGTGACGCATTAAACTTCTTTCACAGTCTGAAAGACTTCATCTCTATCAGGGCCTTGATCTTTTGGGGGTTGGCTTCAATTCCCCTTTTAGTCACCATGAATACCAAGAACTATCCTATTAATACTCCAAAGGCACAGATCTTCAAATTAAGCCTCATATTGTTATGTTTGAGGATGGAAAGCATTTTTCTATGGTGTTGGATGTGATCAATGACTTTCAAACTTTTGACTAGCTTGTCAATAACATATATTTCCATAGTCTTGCCAATTAGGTTATTGAACTTTTCATTCACTACCCACTAGTGTTGGACCTCGACATTCTTGAGATTGAAGGGCATTACATTATAGCAATAAGTACATTTATTTGTGATGAATGAGATTTTTTATTTGTCTTGAGGTTCCATCTCTATTTGGTAATAGCCAGAGTTTGAGTCCACAAAGGAGAGGAGGTTCTGACCTGCCATAGAGTCGACCAAAGTGTTAATTGGAGTCCGGTGATAATAGTCCTTTTTGGCAGGATTTATTAAGGTTGTTAAAGTCCATACACATCCTCTTTTTATGTTAGGCTTGGGAATGAGAAATGCGTTGGATAACCAGTTTGGATATTTGACTTCTCAAAAAAAGTTTACTCCTAAAAATTTTCCATTTCGTCGGTTATAGCTTGGTTTCTTTCAGGAGCAAATAATCCCTCAATTTGTCTTATATGCTTATGATTCAGGTCCATATTAAGGTGGTGTACATTGACCGTTGCATCTACTGTAGTCATATCTATGTGTCACTAAGAAAATACATCCCTATAAAAATTAGATTAATACCTTCTTTAAAGGATAGTTGAGTTTTTTACAATTTAGACAGTCTTTCTGGGGTCATTTTTATCGATACTAATGTTGATGAGTTCTTTACTTAGTTCCCATTTTCTCTCCTTCTCCTCATCTCGGGGATAAAGAGTTCTTATGCTCAGAGGCTATATGTCTGCATTTTAATTGTGCTATAATTTACCAGCTTCTGACACCAGGATTTCTATTGAGGTTGGAAAATATTCTGAGATCACCTTATGGGACTTATACACAGGTTTTTGGACTTCTACAGATCTTTCAGTTATGCATACCATGTATAATAGGTTCTTTAGAGGTTATTTTCCCCTTATTTTGATTTTGGGTTCACTTATAATAGGTTCTTTTGGGTCCCCATATACCTCTACCACTCGTGAGGAAATAGGGAAATGTATTATCATTTATCATAGTTGATATCATGACATCCATCTTATTGAGGATAGGCCTCCCCAAAATGTCATATTTCGAGGGTAGTTACACAACCATGAAGTAACTCCGCACCAAAGTGAAACATTTCTGAACCCCTGTCTTTAGTGGTAGTGTAATGTGCCCGATAACATGATTTCTCACTCTGTTGAAAGATACCAGAGGCGTCACCGATGGTATGAAGTTATCCACTGTCAAGCCCGTTACTAGTTATGTCCTCAAGAATATGATGTCGGCTGAGATTCTTATATCAACATGGACTATGCATCCAGACATTTCCTAAGATCATCGTGATTAAAAGGGGACAATATCGTGGGTAGTGATATTCAAAATATCTTCTTTTGTAAGGATCATGGTGTGGATTTCCATTCTGATATCGAGCGATTGATAGATATGTTGAACAACCCTCAAATGACACTTCTTAGTCAAGAAAAAAGTTCTTCCACCTGAAAATCCTTTTGAGATGGTGTGGATATCAACTAGTGACAGTTTTGTTATGGTAGCCATCAGTTGAATGACTTGGTATAATGATTTTTAGAGAATAATTATTTATATATATGGTGATCAACTGAAGGGGTTGAAATTGGATTCGACCTCAGCCTCACCAAATATGTCGCCTTTAAGCATAAGAATGTGTTATTAATTTAAAAAAGACAAAGACACGAAAATTTATAGTCGTTTAGTACCTCGATTGAGGTACCTACATCCACTTTTAAGGTGTTTCTCTCTATTATATTCAATACACAGTTGGATATTACAAGTGTAACTAACCTTAAACATCATGTAAGGAGGTTCAACAAAGTATGAGGTCTTTGTACTGAGCTTGAGAGATCATAGAAAGAAAATGATTGGATTTTCTATGTACTTTTCAGTCACTTAGGAATCACAAGACTAAAAATAAGCTAACCCAGCTAAGTATGACCCTCAATACACAATATGGGAGTCAAAATTGGTCAAAACTCTCTCAACAAATGATCATTGTGATTTAACACTTGTATTCTAGTCAAATCACTCAAATATGATCATTTGAACCTTCCCTATATATCCTTAATATCGTCAGCTACCAGGGGGTAGCTGAAAAGTGATAGTTGAGGCAGAATGGCAATGGATGAGCTCTATCGCTATAGTGGAATGGTGGAGTGTGGAAGCATGGTAAAGTAGGTGAGTGGCGATGGTTGTTGGGTGCATCAAATGGCATTTAATATCTAGGACAAACTGGAAATAGTGAGTGGGGGTTGGTATAACTATGTATATGTTTTCTACCAACTCACTAGATTAGTTTGAGAAGCATGGTTTCATCCATGGAGGATTTATCTGAGCTTGGGTTTGTAGTTCTGAGCTAATGAGGTCATGTTGATCGTTCATAAGTGATACCAAACCTTATAGTGGTCTTAAAGGAGTTTAATAAAGTTGGTTCCTTCTTAGAAGACCTTCTCCTGTTAATAGTAGATGACAAAATGAATAGGAAATCTTTCACTCTTAGTCTAAAGATTAGTAAAATACCTTTAGTTTTGAGTTGGTTATTGTGGAGGATAACTTAGGTCATTTCCTTGGAATAAGAAGTATATCTTCCACTACTGAGCTCTGATAGTGGTACTAAACACTTAAAGTTTCCTCGATGGGACCTTCTAAGGATGATATGCTTGGTTTATTGGCCTAGACCTTAACTAGATCAATAATTCTTAGAGTTGAGGTCCTTTTGCCTATATTCTAACCTCGGACTAGAAATTTTAGGTTGAAGATCATATCTGGTATCAACAAAAGATATGTCATGGTGTATTTCATCTAAAAGGCATAAACATGATTGTATCAAAAATATATTTTGATTTTTAATGAAAGATATGTACAACCACAAAAGGTATTTTAATAAAATTTAAGAGATATATATGAAGCGCATAATCTTAAGCATCTTAATATAAGCTCAATCAAACATCAAGATAACCAATGAAGTCATAAGATAGTAACATCTATAGAAACCACAAAGGTTTGGACTAAGATAGCATGCAAGGCCTAAAAACAATATATGTAAACCAATGATAATAAATGTATACAAGAATACCAATACAATATAGATGTGAAAACACTCTAATATGCAAGGGATATATATCATAAATGGATTAATAAAAAATATCAACTATATAGGATAATCCTAAAAGCATATTGTTGGAGATCACAACCAAAAGAGAATTATCAAAGAAAATCTTTTTCAAATTATTCAAGATAAGATATGAAAAACAAATCGAAAGGATAAATAATTCATATTTTAGATATTATGGAGATAAGCAAGATATACATAACTTATATAATACTCAAGAGCACATAGCCTAGCACAAGATATATAAAACATGAAATGCTAACAAAGGTTATTGTAAAAACAAAACAACTATAACGTTTAGAGGTAGAGGGAACCAAATTTGGATTCTTTTTGGTTTTAATTTAAAAATGATCCAAATTTCCTTTCTTACCAATTCTTCGCTTATACTAAGAGTTTTGGGTTCAGGTGGGACACAAAGCATAGTCTTATTCACTTTGCCTTTCTTTCGGTAATCCCTTTTCTCAAAATTTATTTAATTCTTCTTAACCATTTTTTTTCCTTCCAATATGTTTATGAGAAAATTTCTTAACCAAAAGACTTTTTGATATTTATCATTTTTTTTAATTTGACATTGGATTCTTCATAATTTTGATATTTCGTTTTCAAAGTGTCTAATGAGATGGTCAAATCATCTATTTTCTTTTTCAAATTAGACAAACATTCATCCTCTTCCTTTAAAACAATGTTATTGTTTTTTTATTCACCAATAAATTCTAAAAGATCTAAAAAAGATACATAAAAAAAACTTAAGATTCTCATACAGGATGGGTCTTTGATCTTCCAAAGCACACAAAAATTCATTTTCATCTTTTAAAAGTAAAAGATCATTTAAAAACACATATTCTTAATTTTTAAGAGTTTTGAACCTTTTTTAAATAGTGTCATTTTCATTTTTTAACTTTTTTTGTTAAATCCAAATCAACTTTTGAAAACTCTTTAAAAAAAATTCTTTAAAACGTCTCAAAGATTCTTCATACAGTTCATCATGTTTTGTTTTAATAATCGATAAGTATTTTTCATTATATTCTATTACATTAAATTCATATTCATTTTCGGGAGAAGTGTTATAAAAAGTAACCCGGGATTGACATTTAAACACAAACAAATTTCATCCCTATCTTTGATTAATCATGCATTGAAAAGAAATCAAGAACTAGGTTTAAATATTGAACCTAGTATTTTAAGAATACAATACCGTTGCTAATCATGTTGTGATTCCTATGAGGAGACAAAGTTTGAAGATGATGAAATCCTGGTTTTCCTACAAATTTTCCAAAAAAAACTTTCTTAACCTTTTGTCAAGCTCCAATCGTCTAGTGTATGTTCTTCCCGGAGTTAGGTAGGTGTGTGGACACCTTTTAATATGAAAACCCTTTCTTATGACTGAGATGTGGTAGTTTCTCTCTGGGACTCTTCATAAAAACATAAATAGTGTTTTCTCTCACCCCTTTTAAACCCTAATGATGAATCATTCCCTTTAAAGCCCTTTTCCACATCTTTGTATCCAAATACAAAAGGTGGACTTGGGCCAAATTGGGTTTCTTGAGAATCTGTGCCTAACTACTTTGGTATATGGACTACACTGGAGACCCAAGATAAATAATTAAATTAACGCCAAATAAATACTCAAAAATTCTAATTACAATTACCCTAATCTATTTCCTTATTTTATTTAATCATAACTAATTTCGCTAAATAATTATGATTGTACTCCAATTTAATTATCTCATAGATCACTCGGATATAATGAGGTCTTATATGCAAAGTTGATTATAGTACATAATATGACTCCCCGCATTAAGTGCTTGATACCCGATTGGTCAAATCAATTTACTATTAACCGACTTTAACCAAAATTTAATCAATTTCCTTGATTCTGAGACCTAACTTAACGGAGTTTTACTTGGTGGAAACAAAACATATAAGTCTATTTAGGGGTATCACAATCCACGGTATCCCCTGGACACATATTCCTCTAAACTATGATCTCATACCTACTCACACAATTCACTTAATATGCGAGGATCATTTGTTTCGATATAAAATCAGATTGTACCCATGGTAATCAAAGTAACAATTGCGCAAAAATTTCAATCATTATAATTCTCGAGATTAAGAATATATACACCATTTGCAAAAAAGTGTGAGACTGCCTAAGTCTAATCAAGACATCCCCTAAACTCAAATCTCATGGGTGGGCCTGTTCAATACATCCTTGAGATATAACCATCACAATTCTCTATCGAACTATCATACATGTTCTCGAACTACCATATAGGCTCCCTTAGTTTGAGATGAACAACTAGAATTGCATCACAACCGTTCTTATAAAATGGCAACTCCATATCAGGGTTGTGAACGTTTCAGTAGTGTTAAAACCGTACTCCCGATGTTATAGTGATCAACCCGAAGCTGACTCACTGAAATTACCACTGAGTTCTACTGATAGACATGTCTACAATATATTTAAACCAATTATAAGGCATTCTCGTAACCATGATTCTTATTTAAAAATGAACTGACACGCATATACTCAAAAGTAAATTTCATACATGGTTTTAAGAATAAAACCCCAACTATCTCTCAGTTAGTCTTAAAGCCATGTATCCAACTCCCAACCCATCTACATAATAGTTTGTTGCTTATTGTTAAAGGACTAACTGAGTGATATTTGATACAATATTGTTCATAAACGTATTTTATGGGTTACAGGTTCTCAAGAACTTGCATTCATATCGCTGTGAATAGAAAAAGCAATATAAACAATCGCACTTATAATAACGTTACCCAGATTACTTAGGAAGTAATCGAGCCATATATCCTCTTTAATTATCTCCGAAGTGACAACAACTTAAACCCTTTGGTGAAGTCACCAATGATCACTTCACACTCCTCTAACTTATAGCTTAACCTCCTTAGTTAAACACATATCCCAAGGTCAAAAACTTGGAATCCTTATATGATTTAAAACCTAGTCTTTATGACTAAAAGGCATAAGACTATTAGACTAAAATTTATTGACCATGTTGAAGATATAATAGATTTTGGTCTAGCACACAATTTAGCATTCATGAGACGGCCCACCGTCGAAGAATTAGGTAAATTCCTCGTTCCTTCCATCTAATCACATGTCCTAAGACATTTATTCTGAGAAAAAATGAATCCATACTTGAAAAGAAATATTTTCACTGAACCTCGATCTTAATCTTGTGTATACAACATTGATATAATCGACTTGGGATAAGTCCAACATCCTTTACAATCAATATAGTGAATGCTTGATCATAAGGGAGTGTTTGGCTTGTCCACACTTCTTTTGAAAAACAATAACTTCACCTCGTTCCCGATTAGGCAAATATTATCCACAAATTATATTTAGAAATGCAACCATATATCAATCATGCTTCTTATATGAACAAGTGCTTTTCAAGCTTAAATCAAAATCAAAACTTGATTACTTGATCAAATCGAATGATCTAAGACCCTGATGTTAGTTTAAATATACAAATGGACTTCACAATCTTACATCACTTTGCTTTTCCAACTTCTTGAAATTTACTTGTCAAGACGATCGTTCAAGAATGCAGTCTTGATGTTAAAAGAATCTCGACATACTTTATCATGGTTATCATGAGAAGGTTTTCTCATAGTCAATCCCTTTCTTTCTGAGTAAACCTTTTTATAAGCCTTGCCTTTAAGGTTCACCTTGCCATCTATCTATATTTTAACTTCTTATAAGTCCACTTGTGTCCGATCGATTTTACCCCATAATTAAGTCTACAAGACCCAAAACTTTATTTGAATGCATCGAATTCCTTTTGGTATTCATAATTATAAGTCAAAGAAAAAGTCCTTATCATGGAATGCCTCGTTGAGTATCCTAGGACCCAATTCGTGTTTGCATAGAATCTCATCAAAATGATTACCCAAAATACTAGATATTCAGGATAACTCCTGATGCTGCTATCTAGTATAAGTGACACATATAACCTCATCATCGGTAATTCTTCCACTATGATAAGATAGTGTATTATCGATATCAGGTTGTATTTCATCATGTACGGTTGGTCTAGCAACATTGGTAATATGATGTACCCTATTTTCTGATAATACCAACTTACACTTGGTCCCATAGTTTCTTACATAATCCTCTTACAAGAACCCGATATTAATTTGATCAACGACCTTCTTGTGCTCAGTAGCATGATATAAACTTTATGTGTTACCTTTGGGATAACCAACAAAGAGGCACACCACTATCCTTAATTTTAACTTCCTTGGCTCCTTCCACAACACTAGTGTCAGGTACCCTTAAATCTGAACATGTCTTAGAATGAGCTTGCACCCATTCCAATGTTTAATGGGAGTTTAAGAGACCGATTAAGAAGAAACTAAATTAGAACATATATATTTGTCTCTAAAGTAAAATCCTAATAAAAATCATTCAGTCCCAAATAATTACCCACTGACCCTATCATTTCTAAAAAAGCCTTATTCCTTCCTATCATCTACACCATTATAAAGTGGAATACCTTGTGTAGACTACTCGAATAAAATCCCACACTTTCGATAAATGATCCCTTAACTATCCCAACAGGTAAACACCTCCATGATCAAATCATAGAATTTTGGATTAGTTTACCTTACCCATTCTCCACCTTAACCTTTCATACTTTGAACTAATAAAAGGCTTCGGGCATGTGGTGTATAAGGTAAACATACCCATACATTCGAGTGATCATCAGTGAAATTGATGAAGCACTCTAAAACACCTATTTACCGGATAGTCACCAAACCACACTAATCAAAGTGAACCATTCCCAACACATCTTTGTCTCTTTAGCTTTAGTTCGTGAAGTCCCCTTAGTTATTTTACCTTATAAATGGGATTTAAGACTACAAGTGTTCCTTTCATGATGAAGTAACCTAAGCGTAAGTGCCAAAATCGTGTTTGATTCTAGAAGGAAACTTTCTGTTTAGTGTATGTTCATTAAGATTATTCAATTATGTACATAACAGTGTTGGTGAGACAAACCTTATAATGTATAAATTATTTTCCCAATCCACCGGAACAGATAAAAGATATCCTAATTTTGATAAAAACAAATTTATAAAATCAATCAAATATCAGTTCAAAACTAATTTAGAAAACTAAAACAAACTTTTTTAAAACCCACGTACATTAAATAATTTACCTGCATTAAACTTATGTGTACATCAAAATTCATACGAATATCCCACCATTAATACCATTACCTTATTTTAATTTTCCATCACTAGGAACATCACTCTTTTAAATTAATTTCTTGGTTACCTGGAAACTCTGTAATGAGTTGTAGTCCTGGTTTGTCATTTTCGAGAATACATACGAGGTTATTGTAGATCGCACCGTAAATCATTTATTTACTTTTTAGATAAAAACCATTACCGTGTCCTTTTCCTTACAAAGCAAGTAAAAAATCCAGACACCGCTGTTCTAAAAATTCCAATTACTTATAATGAAAATTATCGCCTTTCGGCTATTTCACTACTACTGAGGAAAATTAACCCTTCTTAACCAAACCCTTTATACTTAAGACTTATCCTTATTCTTCTACCTCCTTTTTGATAAAGAAGAAAACCCCTTTCTCAAACAACCATCACCAACCTTTGGCTATTGATGATTCTCACTCCCGGATTACAAAGTGGTATCAAGTTTCTCACCATATTTGATCCAAAGAATCCTTATTTCAATCAGTGCTTAAGATCATTTTAAGAACATGATTTTTACTTGAGTGTCATCAAATAACATAGGTGTTAACAAATTCTCATCGGTTAATTTTTAAAATTAAAATGTACACATAGAACTTCCCTGTGGGCAGACCAAACACATATAACACTTAATTTAAAATAATTACCATACATATTTAAATTATCGTGATTTTATGATTAAAATCATTTGTGTGGGGGCAGACGAGTTGACTAAAGGAGTTAACCACATCACTATTTTAAAATATTTATGGGGATTGTGGGTTAAAATTACATATTATCCCGTTAAGTAATAACAATGTCCAATTATATTTTGAGTCCTTAAAACTTATTCCAGTTAAAACTTTAAGACTAAAATAGTGAGAAAATGTTAAATTCATTTTTGAAATCTAGAATCATGAATTGAAAAAATTAATTTTCAAATGACACATGAGAATTAATTAGATTAAATTTTAATGTGACAATCATCAACTGCCAATTTTAAAATTAATTTTCTCGAACATCCTAGTTCCCTTATGAGGTGATATTTCTCGCGGGGAACTTAAATCAACTCACCTTGAACCAAACATATTTTCATTGTTCATTATATTATCGGATAGTTCAAAATCCTATGTCCAACATAATGAATAGTATTCGCCTTTAGGTCCCATAATAAATGATGGTGACTCTGTGGGGGAGGATATCATTAGTTATGTCTAAGTGTATATCACTGATTCATTCCTTGAAATATAACCCACTCGTGAAGGACTTCCCTATAGGGGGACTGAACTCACTCACATTCTAATTCTGAAAATTATCACTTAAAATTTTTAATAAATCCTTGATGCCCCGATTAATTTCATTTGTGGGATGGACAGGCTAGCTAACTCGAGGAATTGATCCCATTTGATTCATAAAATACCGGTGAAGACCATGAGGTTTTCTGTACTCCGAGTTTTAGATTTTAGAACTTGAATTTGAGGATCTTTGATTATTTTATTGAATATTTTGGGCTTTTATGTAATTATCGAGTAAAATGAATTTTTGTAAAAATTATATGGCCATTTTAGTCTATTTGTTTTGACTTATACCCTAAGAGAAAATTTTGATTTGGTTTGGTTTGGTTTGTATAATATAATGGTATCCTCGGAGTATTATGCTTGCCTTTTGTTTTTATGGTTTAGTGGAAAATGAACCTGTGCGTGGGATTTCACTAATAATTAGTATTAAAAAAATCTTTCATTTCTTTGACGAGCTATGCGGGTTTTGGAAATTTAAGTTGTTGGGGATTAGTCTCCTATTAGACTTAGAACTATTTTATTTTTTTTAATTAAAATTTGAACCAAACTTACAAGTATAACATTGTTAAAACTCCTTTTTTCTCATTATACAAGATCGAAAGAAACCACTTTATATTTTTAACCTCGAAACCCCATTAAACAAAGCTTCAACATTATTATGGAGGGCTTTAAACACATATTTTCAAGAAGACCCAAGAACAAAACTTGCTAATTTTCACGAGACATGCGCAACCGAGTAATCATAATTTCGATAATTTAATTTTCATTCAAGAATATCACTATTGTTCTCCTTAAATATTGTTTGATTTAAATATTATCTAAACCTTAATTGCACGTATTTTTATAAAATAATTAGCAACTGTAATTATAAAAAGTGATAACCTAATTATGGAATTGTTTTTATTAAATTTGAAAATTGGTTCAAGACTTGAAACATCATATGCTTAGCTCAGGTGGTTCATATCATTATGGATTATGCGGACGAATTGCATGTTAAAAATTAAAATATGCAATTCTAATGATGATTTTGACTCGTTAAAAATAAGATATTGAGGTGTATGTTGTAGAATGAATTTATTTGTCATAAAACATTGTTATTACGGATATTTGGATTTAATTATATCTTGAATTGATAAAAAATCGCTCGTATTGAAATTATAAAATTTGACAACTTCTGTAGCTATTTTGTATAATTTGTTTGTTACGTAGTTAAATGGATGTAATTAGAATTTAATTGAGTTTGTATAATTAATTGGTGGATTGTAACATTAAATTACAAATATGTGTTATGTAGAGATTATTAGTGTTAATAATTTAACACCGTGGGAACATTGGAATTTTTTAGAGTAGTTGTATTGTCACCCTTGTTCAGTAGGTTTCTTACTAGGTATGGGACTAGTAGGTAGATTTTATTATTGGGGATGCTTTATAGGTATAGGACTAGTGAGTGTGCACTTTTGTGGTTGAGTATTTTCCTGGGTGAGGCTATGTAGTATGCCGTTACTATATTCCATTAGTATAAGTGAGATACTATGTTGTGACTTTGGTTACGTATTCTTTCCAGGTGATAGAATAGGCGATACTTAAGGTTTAGTGATCTCCAGGTATAGCGTTAGGGGAGGTTTTGGTTGTGATGCCTAGATTATGGGTGGAGCTAGTTGAAAATAATGAAAATATGATAAAGAAATTATAATTGATGCCTAAGATAATAAACGGGAATTAAAAAGGATTTGTGTCACGAGTATGTGCAGGACTAACGAAAATTGGGTCGACTAGCTATACTGACGTGATTGTGTGTTGGCATCATGAGTATATTTAGGGCTAACAAAAATTGAGTTGACTGATTATAGTGACATTTCATTCGTGGAATATCATGAGTATATGCGGAGCTAATGAAATTGGGTTGACTGGCAATAGTGATGGGTGTGGGTGTGATGTGTTGAGATTTAAGCGTATTCGAATATGTTCAGGACCAAAAGAATGTTTGTCTATTTATAGTGATGTTGCATCAATAATAATTAAATAATTGAATTAATATGAGTTAAAGGAATGTGATTTAATAAAATAATGAACTAAACATAATTGAACTTGGGTAGTGGGGTGGCCTAGTATATATGGGTAGTTAGTATCAGTTTACTTTACTCGTATCTTATTATGTTGATTTTAATTCAAAATACTCTATTGTGATATTTATATCTTATGATACTTATAACTGGATTCACGGATCCTATTTGAGAAGAGTATCTAGTATTCTTGAGGTGGGTTCTGACCCATTGTTGTTGACTAACATTTCAGGATTGGTTATCGGGTAGCTGCTTCGTATTTAGAGATTGAGGACTTGCAGCTAGATTTTACTTTTATTGATTTAGTGGTTAGTTTACCTTATTATGAGATAATTATTTATAGTTTTTTGTGGGTCATTTAATTTCACAGTTGTTTACGATTTTTAGTTGGAGATTTGTAGTTGGATTAATCTATTTGAGCATCATTTCTTTTGGAGTTTGAGATTATTGAAGTTTCAGCACGGTAATGGATTTTTAGCATGGTGGATGTTTCATATTCGTTGTCCTATTGAAATTTATATCTTATGGAAAAGGTTTTTAATGTCTCATATTTATGTGACATGCTAAGAATGGTATTTAATTCTAATGCCCGGCATAAGTTGACAATGGGGACAGATCGCCTCCGATGTCAAAATATGAAGGGAATTACAATAAGTTCCTGGATGCGGATTCCTCTAAATAATGATCTCATACCTACTCACACAACTGTCACTCAATATGCGGGAATCATTTGACCCGATATAAAATCAGATCGCACCTATGGCAATCAAAGTGACATTTTTGCAAGCATTTCAATGTCGTAATTATTGGGAATAAGAAGTTATGCACCCTTTGCAAAAAGGTATGAGATTGTCTGAGTCTAATCAAGACAACCCTTAGACTCAAATACCATGGGTTTCCCTATTAAATATATTCCTGAGATGTATCGATCAAAATCCTTTGTCGAACTATCATACAAGGTCTGAAACCATCATACAACTTCCACTAGTTTGAGATAAACTACTACTAGGAATGCATCACAACCGTTCAGATAGGATGTTAACTCCTTATATAATTTGTGAACGTTTCAATAGTGATAGAACTAGAATTCAGATCTCCTAGTAATCAACCGAAGTCGAGTCCCCAAAAATTCTACTGATCTCTATTAATCGACATGTCTGCAATATATTTAAACTAAATACAAGGCATTTTCGTAACCATGATTATTATTTTTAAACAAACTGACACGCAGTTGCTCAAAAGTAAATGTCATACATGGTTTTAATAATAAAACCCCAGCAATAAGATGACAGATAAAATTTGTCTGAATAGCAAGCCCGGTTAAAAGCATGAATTATAATCATAGTTAAATATTCAAATATATCACTTTTAATGTTGAGAAATGGATGACTAACAAAATCGAATGGAGTAACTAGTTAGATAAAATCATGACAAAAGTTAATAAGGGTTGCATCTTTAAAAATATCATCACAAAATTCCATTTCTACACAGATAAGATGATTTTCCTCTAGGTGGTTAAACATAATATAATGATTATAGGTTCTGATATCAATTGAGAGTGTGCGTGCTGCGTATGGTATTTAAGGAAAACCTGGAGAAAATGACTACTAAGAAAAACCACCCAAATTAAAAAATGTATTACTAATATTGAGGTAATATTTTTCTTTAACCAAAATTTGGGTAAAGATTAATCTTAATGTATAAATGACAAAGTGTGATTTACAAAAATTATTATTTAGTTAACATACGTATAGTTAGAATAAAAATGAATGAAAATGTGGAAAAATAAATCACACGCTTGAGACGAGAATTTGGGAGAAACCGCCATGCCAAACTGACACATTCCACTATATAAGTAAAGATTTACATAAAGGGATAAATGACTTACAAACTTGAACCTCTCTATATACTCAAAAACTCATAACCTCTACAGTCCACTTTTTCCACCTTATTGTAGTAAGATCAAGCACAGATCGTTATCCTACTACTCTCCACATCGCATGTGCCAACCTTGGTTATAATGGTGCATTTATCAAAGTGTGAAGAATACTTTGTGTTCTAATGATACAAGTGAAAAGACATCAATGTATTTCTAACTTCATAGGATGTGGTATTCCAAAAGGTTGATGGAAGTATTAAAAAGTGTTTGGTTACTCTAAACTCACAAATATTTTTTATATATAAAAAATTTAAAATCTCTCAAGAATAAAGTTGTAAAATATTTGTTTAAGTATCGAGAAGAAGTAATCAAAATTCAAACAACTTTAAATTATAATTAAAACAAGGATATTGTAAGAAAAATTACTCAAAGAATTTTTTCTCTCTTAAGAAATATGATTTCTTTTTGCTTGGTAAAATCAATTTTCAAAAGTAAAAGATCTTTCAAAATTTTATCTTTGTCTGTGGAGAGAAGAAGCACATATATAGCATTTTAAGATTGTGTATCAGTTCGCTGGGAAGCAGAATGCTTTGTAATTGAAGATGAAGATAAAGAGTGAGTGAAGGGAGAAAGATTTACCCTCGACAATCCAAGAAATGGTCCACGCAAATGAGCTTGTTTGTCAATCTACCCAAAATATATTGTATAAAAAAAATCTTGCCAAAGAATCTCAAAAAGATTTTCCAGTTGATCATTTTGTGAACCCTTAGTGGAAGAAAGTCATTTATTTGGTGATAAAAAGCTTCAGCGACCAAGGTCACCCATGTGTCTTTCAAAATTTGCATTAGAAAATCTTATGTCCCTAACCAACACAAAAAGGTACTTGGATAAAGCTAGGGCTGGCAATTTTTGACACGATAACCCGTTTATGGTAATAACCTGAACTGACCCAAACTTGACACGATTAGCTTATATAGATTTAAAAGTACCCAAAACTTATACTCAAATAAAAATCAAAGCGACATGAAAATGACCCGACTAACCCGAACTGCCACCCCTAGATAAAGCGAAGGCATGCTTCATTGTAGCGAGCTAGGTCAAGAGATAAAATGAACGAATGAGATAAAAAAAATATGGTTTAAGTATCAGGCAGTGAAGGAATCCTTTGGTTAATCTATGCCTCCCTTCTCTGAGGTGAACAAGGCTGCGACATAAACTAGTTTGGTTGACAAAACAAGGATTTTCAAAAAATGTCTTGTGTTCAAAAATAATTTCAACTAGCAAAGTAATATGACATTTGGTCAAGGGAAAACACACACAAGGTTAAAACATTTTCAAAATTAAAAAAAAATATAATTTTAGTTATGTTAAACCCAAGGGAAGTTTAAGTCGTATAAGTCTTTTACCTTTATCCCACAGTGGCATTATCAAGGGTATAATCATAAACATGCCAGAATGAAGCTTTAATGAATTTCGGTGAATAAATTTAGATGTAAAGCTTTGTTAGGACCTCAAGGACAATGATTGATAGTTTATTTTGGTCAACTAAATCAAGACAACCAAATGAGTCAAGGAGGACATGAGTATACGTATACTCTTACACCCACAAGAAAAAACATAGTAATATACACAACCTTAGGTAATAATAGTAATCAGATGATATTATACCAAAGTTAATCCTACAATCGTCTATCATGTAATATAATAGGATGAGGGGTAAGTTTACCACTAACTACCCTATCACAAACATGCACAATCAATAATATGGCATAATTATTATTTATCATAGTCATAATATGGTACACCTGATGCAAGGTCAGTAATGATAAGTCACCCACACGTCCCACAAAAAAATGTCTCATGGAGGCCAACACCTCCACAGATATCTTATTCATCTACCTGACGTAAGGATGTACCATGTTCTTAAGTCCCACACCAATCGTGTAAACATATACCAATATTTACATGGGAGGATCCAACCCCCATTATCCCTAATGAGGAATGACAACCTCAACATATAGCGTCGAGCTAATATATCTATATATTCATAACCCTTTTTGTCAACCAGGGTGTAGTAAACATCCTCATGGCCTGCATGCCATCAAATCCCCAACTAGAAGATTAAGCATAAGTCAAAACATGCACACATAATTTGTTTACACACATAATATCCCCATAAATAGTTTCACAAAACCTAACGTTAACCCAACAAGATTCAATAGAAGTATCCTAATTCTAAATCTAAGCTAGCTTATAAGAGCTACCCCGAGTAACCCAATATGGTCTATCACTTTAGATTCCCTATTGGTCATAATATAAGTGGGTATGTCCCTATATCTTCGAGGTTCATCCCTAACCAATATACACCCAAAACCTGGAAAACTATAAATTCCCAAAGTTATCCTACCTCGAATCGATTGGGTACTCGATCAATTGTGTCCTAACCTCGATCAATCGGAGTGTTTTTCAGGCTCAAAAATCAATTTTGTAAAGTCACTAAACTTACATTGAAATCCTACAAAACCAAGCATTTATCTTCCATATTATTCCCAATTGATTTAATATGTATTAATAGTAGATATATGTACAGAAGCATGGTTTAAAACATCAATTGCAATGTATTAATGTCCATATTATAACCCAATTTCACATATAGTTATTAATGTCCATATTGTAACCCAATTTCACATATAGTTGCTCAAGAACCCTGGATTCATAAATTATGATTTCAATACATCAATGTTCAATTGATCAATCTCCATTACAGCTATTATCACAAGAGATGAAATTAACTTACATTCATTGACAATACTAATTTTAACCTTTTGCATGTTTTTTATTACTGTTTGGAAACTCTGAAACACTCTCGAATGTAACCCAAATCAACCCACTAACTCTTAACCATAATAAGTAAATGAGTCTACCAACTTGATATTATACAAATATAATTTCCAAGTTATGAGACTCAACACGTCGAGTGAATAATCCAAATATGGAAACCCCCATGTATATACCTTCAGTCCCGTGATTAGTCCATAGACTCTTATAATACCAAGTCCACGTAAAATACAAAAGTAAACACTTAGTCCACATATTATACCACATAAGATTTATTTTAATCAGTTAAGATGCCACATAAATAATTGATCTAATCTGGCAGGAACTTACATGTCAAAATTAATTCTAACATATAGCCTAGTAATTAAATTAATATATTTGCAAATAAATTGATTTAAAAAAATACTTTAAAACCACAAGGTATTACATATTAACAATATTTTAGCCTAACTCGAATATTATCAATTTGAGTTTTTCAGCAATGGATTAATTGTTGTCCTGAATGAGGGTAAGACATATAAGAAAATCCCCATCTTATTATACTCATCATCTATTTCCCAAGCCTCAAGTATATTAGGAGAACTCCATATGTACCCAGGTTGAGGAAGAAAAAAGTTGAGCAAGTTGTCTAGGGGAAGGGCTATAACATCCCGTATTTTTTGCCATTTGTTTATCATATATTAATTGCGAAAATAAATTAATAAATGGGAATAATTATTGCATGTTTGAATCTGTAATAATAAAAATTCAAATATTAGATGATAATTAAATTTTGAATGTTGTGTGATTGTGTGCAACATGTTATGAATGATTAATCGATAAGATTAATTATATAATATATTACTATGTGCGATTAAGCGTAATATAAGTCAGTGCGTATTTTATTTTACGTTGCAAGTTATAGCCGTGAGTTATGAGATATTACTATTTGGGTCGGACTATAGAGTGACACAGAGGCCTGAAGTGTTATTTTATTGCTTCGAATTGTGCCCAGCAGACAAGTATACCTTTAGGCTAAGTTTGGACTAGTTTGGGTAATGGTTCATTTGGAGGCCCAAAACCAGGCCTTTTAGTGACCTACGGGATTAAGGTTATTCAAGGGGTATTAAACCTCATTAATTAAACACTTTACACACAAATCATAACCCTAGCAGCCTAAGACCTTTGGGAGAGCTTAATGAGAAGGACAGGAGATCAAAGAAATAGATCAATCCATCCTTATTGTTCAGGCAAAAAATCTCTTGCTTTATCTTCATGTAATTTCTAACTTGTTTATGACTTCATTATCATTTAATATAATTGGGATTAGAATAATTTTTAGATTGTATATATGTTATTCAATTATATTGGGCATTAGGTTTAAACGAGTGCTTATTTATAATTATTTGAGTATACAAAATATAATCCTGTGACAATTTATGTGATAGAATTATTGTTGGACACGTATTGTATGATGATTAAATGTTATAATCCAAGTTTGGGATTGATCTTTTATTGATATTAATATCTTGCACGAAATAGACTAATTAATGGTGAAATTAATTAAAGAAATTGAATTTGTAGCTTATGTTTTCTTTGAGTTCAAATTTTGGGGACAATATGATTCTGGGAAATTTTGGTATATTCATATAAAGATTTTAATTTGGAATCCATGGGAAAAAACTGAACTTAATTCAGAGTTAAAACGAATAAAGTATGGTCAATAAAAGTTTTGGTTTTATCTCTGGGTTGAACATAGAGGAGTCGGGGAAGAAGAAGGACTATAGCGGGGTGGAGACTGCTAGATCGCCCCACCCAGCCGCTATAACGGTATGGGGAAAAGAGTGATGTCCTTTATGTTTTATTATTTTATTTATTTTTAGTTTCTTCTTATTTTTTTCTTTTTAGTTGATTCCCTAAGAGAATTTCAGTATAATCTGGGAAGGAATTCTGACAATATATATATATATATATATATATGTGTGTGTGTGTGTGTGTGTGTGTGTGTGTGTGTGTGTGTGTGTGTGTGTGATTAGAGGGGTAATTATTTATATATGTGATTGTGGTAAATAAGAATATAAAGGTGGGACTTAATTAGGATTTTGAAAAAAAATATACTTTAATTAAATTGGACAATCCAGTGACGGGGGTTGGGCGTTGGGAAGACAAAATGGGATTGATATTTAAAATGCGAAAAAAATTCATCCCTAAAGATCTTTGATTAATATTGCATTAAAAATAAATCAAGAACTAGGTTTAAAGATTAAACCTAGGGCTTAAGAATACAATAACATAGTGAATCATATTGTGATTCGTATGAGGAGACAAATGTTGAAGAAGATGAAATTCTTTCTACCCTCCAAGTTCTTTAAAAACCTTGTTAAAATGCTCTAAATATCTCGAATCTTCTAGCATATGATCATCCCAAAGTAAATCTTGGTGTGGGCACTCTTGGAGATGATACCATAGTGAAATATGAGAGAACTGACCTTCTCCCCCCTCACCCCTTCACAAAAAATGTGAATAGTATTTTTTATGTCGCTCTCTAACCCTTCGTAATGGATTCTTAATCTAAAACCCTAGCTGACACCAATATAAATTGGTATGGGCCATGGGATTTAATTAAACTGGCTTTCTAAAGAGTTTCAAGCCTACTACTTGGGTATTGGACTATACTAGGGGCCCAAGACAAGTAATTAAAATGGCTTCAAATAAATACTCGAAAATCCCAAATTATAACCTTGTATTTTATTTTCTTTATTTATTTAATCGCGATTAACTCAACTAAATAATCACGATTACACTCCAATTTAATTACATATAAATTCAATCGAATATAAAAGGTCTTATTTGTAAAGTTGATTATGGCACTTAATATGATTCCCATGTTAAGTGTCTAATACCCTCCTGGTCAAATCAATTTCCTGTAAATCTATTTTAAAAAAATCTAATCATTTTCCTTAATTCTCATACTTATCTTATTTTTTACTCCACCGAGAATATCAAATCATCCATCGGTCGCGTTTTATTTAGTGGAAACAAAACATATAAGCCTATCAATAGGGTATCACAATCTATGGTATCCCCTAGACATGGATTCCTCTTAATTATGATCTCACACCTTCTCATACAACTGTCACCCAATGTGATGAGATATTTTGACCCGATATAATATCAAATCTCACCCATAGCAATCAAAGTGTCATTTGTGCAAGCATCCCAATCTTCATAATCCTCGGGATTAAGAATCTATGTACCCTTTGAAAATGGTGTGAGATTGCATGAGTCTAATCAAGATATCCCTTAGACTCAAATATCACGGGTGACCATGTTCAATACATTCCTGGGATGTACCGATCATAATCCTCTATCGAACTATCGGATAAACTCTTGAGCCATCAAAGAGGTTCTTGTTGTCAATTTTACAAAATACCGCAAGTGTACAGGCTACTATAGAATAGTGAGTGTAAGTACGGGTCGAACCCACAGAGATTTGTCAATTTTTCATTCAAAATAATTGTGACTGTCCAACAAGACAAAATGGGTGTAGAGAAGATATGTAATATAAAACTAAGCTAAGACAATTAAAAAATGCGATTATGAAAGATATAGACTAGTGTGTGAGAAATAAGGACATTAAATCCATTTATCACATTTAACTAATATTATGTAATAATTTAAACTCGTCATTCGCGATTTTATAACTCAAATTAAACCGACTCTCGTCGTATTTAATTCAAAAAATAGCACGGTTAAGTTTAAAATAAAATTTTATGTCTCCAAATTTAGATGGCTGAAATCCCTATTCCCTTAAAAAGTTCACTTTTAAATTTCAAAGTATAGTCTTTAAGCATGGACGATCAAAACAATCGAGTGTAAACATAATCCATCAAAAAGTACTCACACTTAAAAATAAAAATATGATTTTTTTCAAACAAATCCAAAGGTTTAAAACACACTCTCGTGTCGTTTTAAATGATTACCAAATTTTTAAAACATTTTAGAACCTATCGAGAACAAAGACGAATTTAAATCACGCACAATATTAATCAAACATGATAAATTTCACCTAGTCCTAGTATAAAAATTAAGCTACCATAAGTGAAGACATAATAAAATTGCAAGAATGAATACTAATTTCCATTAATAAAACAAACTTAAAAATGTTGTGTCTCATAAATAAACTTGAGAAAATTCCTCCCACAAAGATACAATTCTTGGCCCTCAAATATAAAAAAAAAACTCTCAAAATAAAACTACCAAAAATTATTCTCAAGTGTCTCTCTACGATCTTCCCCAAAATAATGAGCCAATGATCTTATTTATAGGCTTAGGAATGAGGTATTAAGGTTTTGGTGGAACTCTTCCTGATTAGTCGAAACGTGTTGAAACTTATCACTCCACCTCTTCAATCTTTAGATCGAGATAAGCGACCGAACTTCCCCCACTCGAAAAGTCTTAAATTTTCTTGTTGAACATGCATGCCAAATTTCGTCCAAATCGAAGAATAAAAATTCTCGACTTTTTTTAAGACTGCTTTTTTTTTAACCACCGTAAAAATCAGCCTTTTCGCTCCTTTTTTGAGTTGATCATCAATTTGCACCAAATTCCATCATTACCTGCAAAATTTTCACTAGGAAACTTTTTTCACAAATTAGTACAAGAATATTATAAAATTATCGAAGTGCCCATTTTTTTACTTAAAACTGCCATTAGTAATCGAAATTCAATCATTCTTGTATTTTTTTCCATTTTTAATAAAATGAACTTATTAAATAAAATAAAATGGGACTAGCAAAGCATAAATTTAGGTATAAAATATACATAATAATGCACTCATCAGTTCCCACAATTTGAGATAAACGATTAGGATTACATCGCAACCGTTCCAATAGGATGTTAACTCTCTATCTAGGTTGTGAACATTTCAGTAGTGTTATAATCGGAATTATGATCTCCTTCTGATCAACCTGAAGTCGACTCATCGGAATTCTCACTGAGATCGATTGACCGACATGTATACAATATATCTAAACCGAATATAAGTCTTTCTTGAAACCATGATTCTAATTTCAAAATAAACTAGCACGTGTTTACTTAAAAGTAAACATCATACATGATTTTAATAATAAAACCCTACTAATATCGCACTTAGTCTCTAAGCCATGTATCCAACTTCCAACCCATCTGCATGATAGTTTGCTGCCTATCTGTAAAAGGATTAATCGAGTGTTATTAGATACAACCACGGTTAGAATCTTATCATCCATTCCATTAGATCTATTAAACTAAATGAAACATACACTAAATGTGCTTAACCCTTTTATGGTTTAAGTTTCTCTCGAACTTTCAATCATACCGCTATGAACACCAAAAGTGCTATAGTCAATCGCACTTGAAGGACCCGCATCCAAGTTTGTTAGGAAGTGATCGATCCATTTAGCCTCTTTAGTTTCTTCTAAAATGGTAACAACTTTGGCATCCTTGGTGGAGTCAATAATTCAAGATTACTTCATAATCCTCCGACTTATAGCCTAACCTCCTTGGGTAAACACATATTCTGAGGTAGAAAACTTGGAATCCTTATCCGACTGAAAACCTAGTCATTATGCCTAAAAGGTACAAAACTACAAGACTGAAATATGTTGACCATGCCAAAGGCATAATAGATTTTGGTCTTTGAACATAATATATAGCATTCATAAGGCTTCCCACCATCGAAGAATTAGATATATTCCTTATTCCTTCCATTTAATCAAGTATCATAAGATAATGATTCCCAGACAAAGCGATTCCATAATTGAAAATAAACTCTTTCCATGAAATCTCGATATTAAACTTGTGGATAAGATATCAATATAATTGACTTCGGATAATCCCAATATCCTTTGTATTTGATCTAGATAAAGCATGATCATAAGGATGCACATGGCTTATCCTAAGTCCTATATATCGAAATACTCGGACAACCAAACTCTTATGTAAGATAATACTCCCACCTCGCTCTCGATTAAGCAAATATTATCTACAAATTTTACTTATAAATACCACCATATTTTCTTCATGCTTCTTATACTAACAAGTATTATACGGGCCTTGATTAAAATCAATACTAGATTACCTGATCAAATCGAATGACGCAAGATATTGATGTTAACTTAAATCCATAATTGTATCGCATAAGCTTACATCACTTTGCTTTCTCAACTTCGTACTATGCACATGTCAAGACAATCATTCAATAGCATAGTCTTGATATAAAAAAATTTCTGACAGACTTTATCATGGCTACCGCAAGAAGGTTTGCTCATAACCAATCCCTATATTTTGAGTAAACACATTCGCAAGCCTTGCTTTAAAGGTTTGCACCTTCCCATTCATCTATCTTTTAACTTCTTATAAGTCCACCTGTGCCCGATGGTTTTACCTAATAAAAAATTCTACAAGTCCCAAAACTAGATTTGAATATACCGAATCCCTTTGGAGATCCATTATCACAAGTTAAAGCAAAAGTCCTTATCTTGGAATTCCTTGTTGAAGTTATCGAGACCCAGTTTGTGTTTGATTAGGGTCATATTAAAATTATCACCCAAAACACTAACCATTAAGGGTGACTCATGATGCTCCCGCTATGACGTTGCCTTACTTGCTATCCAGTATAAGTTACGTATATTATCGATATCGGCTTACATTTCATCGATAATACTCCCATTGCATTTAGGTAGTGTATTATCGATACCGGGTTATATTTCATCCTGTACAAATGGTTTAGCATCGTTGGTAATATGATCTTCTTTCCTTTCTTATAAGACTAAATTACACTTGGGCACATTGTTTATTACATACTCCTCTTTCAGGAATTGGGCATTGATTCAATCACTAACCTTCTTGTACTTTTGATTATGATATAAACTACTTTGATAACCATTAGGATAACCAAAAAAAGGCATAAATATGTTTTTAATTTCACCTTCCTTGTCTCGTTCCGCAGCACGAGTGTCGATCAATCTTAAATCTGAACACGCCCTAGAATAAGCTTGCACCCACTCTAATGTCCAAAGGGAATTGAAGAGATCAATTAGGAAGAAATTAAATTAAAAATTTATATTTTGTCTCTTACATAAAATCCCAATAAGAATGTTTCAGTTCTGAATAAGTTACCATGGACCCTATTATATCAAAAAGAGCATTATTCCTTCCTTTTTCTAATACCTTATGTAGACTACTAACAAAAATCCTAACCTCCGATTAATGATCCCTTAACTATCCCAAGAGGTAAGCATCTATACAATCAGATCTAAGAATTTGTATTAGCTTACCTCACCCATGCTCCACCTTAGCCTTGTGAATTTTGAACTAATCAAAGTCTTTAGACTTGCGGTGCATAAGGTAAAAATATCCATACCTTCGAGTGATTATCAATGAAATCGATGAAGCACTCAAAACTACCTCTTTACCGGATAGTCACCTAACCACACTCATCGAAATGAACCATTTCCAACACATCTTTGGATATTTAGCTTTAGGTCATGAAGGGCCCTTGGCCATTTTACCGTCTAAACATAATTCAAGACTAAAAGTGCCTCCACTTCCAACCAACTCAATTGATCATTCTAAACCAGTCTTCGAATTCCTTTCTAAATAAAATAACATAAGTGTAACTTCCAAAATTGTGTTTGGTTCTAGAAGAAAATTTTATCTTTAATGATGTCCATAAAATATTCATGTCTGTATTGGTGAGACATCTTATAATGTATAAATTTTATCCCAATGTAATATAATAGATAAAAATATATCCAATTTTCATAAAATAATTTTATAAAATCAGTCGAATATCTGTTCAAAACCAATTTAGAAAATCAAAACCAACTTTTCTAAAACTAGATACATCACATAATTTACCTACCTTTACTTTATATCTACACCAAAATTCATAAGAATATCCCACTGTTAATATCGATGCCTAATTATAATTGCCTATAACTAGGAACATCCCTCTTTTAATTAATTGCTCGGTTACCTGAAATATCTGCAATGAGCTACAATACTGATTTTTGGTTCCTAAGTCTACATACCAGGTTACCGTAGATCAGACCATAAATCATGCATATACTTTATAAGAGATAAACCATTACCATGTTCTTTTCCTTATATAATAAGAAAAAAAACACGGATACATCGCTATAAAAAGTTTTAACTACCTGTCATGAGAATACCTGCCTTTCAGCTATTTCATTACTACCAAGGAATATGATCCTTTCTTAATCCAAACCTTTGTACTTGAGACTTAGATTTATCCTCCTACTCCCCCTTTTAAAAATAAGTAAATCTCTTCTCAAACAACTATCACGAACCTTTTGTTACCGATGATCCTTACTCCTGGATTACTAAATGGTATCGATTTTCCCCACCATGTCTAATCCAAAGAATAGTTAGTTCAATCAATAACATAGATCGTTTCAATAACATGATTCTTACTTGAGTGTCATCCACCAACATAGGTGTTAACAAATTCTCATCGATCAATTATATAAAAATAAATTAAAAGGTCCATGTACAACTTTCCTGTGGGAGGACCGAACACATGTAACACTTTTAAAAAAATAACTTGTATTTTAAAATACCATGATTATGTGATTAAAACAATTCGTGGTGTGGAAGGAGGGGTAGCCTAACCCACACGAGAACTTAATCACATCACCATTTTAAATATCGATGGACTTAATCACATCACAATTTTATTGTCCCCTTAAGTTAGAATGTTGTCCAATTACTTTTCAGTCCTTGAAACTTATTCAAGTTAAACTTTAAGAGTAAAATAGTGAGAAAATGTTGAATTCATTTTTGAAATCTTATAATCATCAAATTGAAAACAATAATTCCCAATTCAAACGTGAGAATTAATTTGATTAAATTTCAAAGTGACCTTTCTCAATCTCTAATTAAAAAAATTAATCCCAAAAGATATCCTAGTTCCTTTATGAGGTGATATTTATCGCAAGAATCTTAAATCACCCCTTTAAACTAAAAAAATTTTCATCTTTCATTATGTTATCCAGACAGTTCAGGAACCCTCTTTTGAACATAATGAATAGCCGGTGCCTTTTGATCCCATAATTAATGATAATGACTCCATAGGGGAGGATATCATTAATTTAATACAAGTGTATACCACTAATTCATTCCTTGAAATAGTTACCGCTCGTGAAGGACTTGCCCACATGGAGGATCGAATTCACTCACATTTTAATTCTCTGAATTATCACTTAAGAGTTTTAATGAATTCCTGATACTTTATTTAATTACATCCGGGAGGGGCCAGCCTAACTGGCGTTATGAATTAATCGCCTATGATTCATAAAACACCGATGGAGAACGTGAATTTTATGTTGAATGTAACACCCTGACCCAGAGTTAGATTGTCGTTGGAATAACCCAAATCCGAATTAAGGTGTTAAAGGGGGGGGGGGGAAGTTTACTTTATTATTTAAGAAACACATTTATTTAATTGATTTAAGGACATAATATTCATTTGTTAAATTTCAATTTAAGACTAATAAACGTTTAACATGCATAATAAAACCGACTTATGAATTTGTTCATGAAAAAAAGTTTAATACCACAATTAATCTACCGAAATGAAGTTCACTGGGTAAGATAACACAATAGTCCGAATCCCGTAATAGAGTTCCAACATATTAATTAAAGTACTATAAGTACAAATATTAAACATATTATGGAACAATCAATAAAGCGTTTAACGTCGAGTCACACCCTCAGCTTCCTTATCGAGATCCTTTCCAGTGTCACCAACTGAAGTACCAGGGGTAAGAAAAAGTAAGGGGGTGAGCGAATGCCCAGTAGGGTGGGAAATACTAAGCAATAATTTGATAAATAAAATACTATACATATACAATGTCGTTTGGTATTTTGTAAAACAATTTCCATTTCATTAAATGTTAACGCAACTACATGCAATGCACCCGGGTTATGTGCCCAACTCACACTTAAGCATTTTCATGTCTCGTGCTAGAGACTTAACATATTAATCAAATTATGTTATCATCATAATATCAATAATTTTCATTTATTCAAATTCATTAATCCATTCATTTTCCCAATCTTCCATAAATATTACTTTTATTACTTTGGGATTTGTCAGCATCTACAATTTCACGGCCTTTTACCGTCAGTATTGAGCACACATGTGCTTCACTGACCAAGTGGTTTGGGGTCTTTCACCACGAAGGACATCATGCCCTTCTTAATTATTCGTTCTGGCATCATCGCATTAATCTTTCTGTGTTATTTCTTTACTTCATTATTTGCTTTACTTTTAAAGTAGCTGAGGAGGCCAACTAATAATAACAGCGTACTTTGAACACTTATATCCAATCATTATTTACTTTACTTATTCATTAATGCATTAATACATATTTAGTACCTTAAAAATGGATTTACTAGCATTTTAAAGTAAAGAAACATTATCTTCCACTAGTTTTTCACATAATTATCAAAATTGACATTATATCATTTTTATACCAAAATGCATCCTTTAAATAGGTTTTGAAGAAAATAAATATATTTTTATAATACCTTACTGTTTTTCTATAATATTTTACTGATTCTAATATTTATTAAGTTATTAAAATCACCATTTTAATATAGACTTTATTATACAAAGTTCAAATGAGTTTTTTACATCATTCTTACACCAATTTTCATCATTTTAACGGGTTTTCATGTGGGAATAATGACATTATATGCAATAATTTTTTTATACATCATTTTACTCATTTAATCATAAACTTAATCATTAAAATTACCATTTAATGTAGAGTTCAGTATAAGATTTTTAGTGGGTTTTTCAGCACTATTTTAAGTCATTATCTTTACTTTTTAACAACATTAAAGTAGGGACTGAAATTTATCATTTTTTCAAAACATGTTGAAATCTATCTATTACATTTCAAAACATATCATTTATCATGTCTAAAAATTATTCAAGTCGTATATGCATCCTACACATTCATATACAAGTAGTATATGATTATAACATTTTTCTAACAATTTTCATATTCTAATCATTCATTTATACAAGCATGATATTATGAAATTTAATCAACAAAGCTAGTTAATTTTAACACATAAAAGTATGGATTTGCATAATATAAAATATAAGAACTAGCAATTTTTAACATGAAATCACCTTTCATCAATATGAGTGTTTTAAGCTTTTAAAACATGAATTTAGGAAGAGAAAAACCCTACTTGATTTATGAAGAGGAAATAACTTTGGAAAAGAAAACTTCAAGTCCTCCTAGATTGCTCCTATGCTCCCAAAATTAAACTTTCAAACCACACCAAGTTACCCCATCCCTTGTGTGATATTTTAACAGAGTTTTGAGCTTCTTTAATGGAGTTTAAGGAGATAGAATGTGGGTATAAGGGTGAGCTACGAATTTTAAAAGTATTTTTGCTCTTGAGGACAAAAGAGAGAGAAAAATTATGGATGATTTTATATTTATTTGGTTTACTAGCTTCATGAATTCTCCACCCTTATTTCAATTGAAATACAAGTGAAAATACAATAAATGTGTAACACCTCGCCTAATTAAATACCGGGTGGCTAGTCCCATACCAAATTAAAAAAGAATATACAGTTGTCTCATTCTTAGCATCACTGTCGAAAATATTTACAACTCACCCAATACCCAATTAAGCTGGTGTTAAAAACTTTCCAAATTTTAATTCAACAAAATCCATTTCTAGTTTAAGAATAACACAACACATTTTATTCTACAACACTGATAACCAAATAGATAACACAAAAGAATTTAAATGCAATTGGAATAAACATTCCCAAATAATATTAATCCATTACAGTAATCCCAACAATATTAAATGTATTTAAAAGACACGAATACAATAGTATTTGACTCCGATAGAAAAGAGATAACTGAATTCCTTTTGGGTGACATGAATCAAATGAAGATAGGCGTCTAAACAATACTCCATAGCTCCATAGGTCGTCATAATCCTAAGGTTAGCGTCCCTGCTGCTGGACACCTGATATAGCAGATACAATAGAAAAGAGAATATGCAAGGAAACGGGTCAGAGCCCGATTGCAAAAAATGATTTTTTTAAAACAGCAAGTATTTAACAAGTGCAATAAAGCATTTATTATGTACATGTTAGCATCTCACTCTCACTTGCTATTCTCACCTCTCAACTAGAGTGCACACTTAACGTTTCCTATTAATCTCCTAGTTAATGGTTCCTCATTACTAGTTTCCATAATATGATTTCATCCCATACCATAACCCCGTATATCCCATACCATACGTAGTAAAATCATTCTTACACATTTCTCATTTATATGAATCATTTCTCATTAACATGAATCATTTCTCATTATTATGAATTAAGCTTTTCAATTCTATAAGAATAAACATTCATTAACCTAATTCCATTATCTTTCTCTATTGACCCTTATCTACAATTATCACACAGTAGATGATTTAACCACAATATGTCCATTCATTCATTTAATTCATTATATCTATATATATATATATATATATATATTCATATATAATACGGCACCCCGAGTCACAGCTGCGGTGCAATGCATTACTCTGCTATCATGTCCCATCATCGCTGATCGCCGAATATGGGACTAAAGGTTCGGTAAGGATTCCTCGAACCTCAAACAACAACATACAAGTTGGAGGCAAACATAGTTCTCGTATCCATGGGTCATGCACATACCTACGTTCCCACAGTCAGCGGACTTATCAACTTCCCGATAAGTCTTTCATAGACCTATGTTCTTGAGCGACAAATCAAAGATCCCATGGATTCATCAGGATAGGACTACCCTCACGCGCAACCCTCCCGTCGATAGCAAGTAAGCTAGGTATGTCATACACATAATCATCAATCAATCAAATAGGCATTATCATACCTACAATATACTATCAATAAGGTACTCACATTACCCTTAGATTATTCCCATACGTAGCATTATATCTCTTTAAATCCCACGTATTAAAATATCATAACTTTACTTCTTAAATTCAATTATCCCCGAGTCTCACTCATTACTCAAGGTTAAAATAGGTTTTCCTCACTATATTTATTCAGTAAGAAATCACTAATATCCTACTAGTCCATCTCATCTTATCTCCCGAATTACTATGAGTTAAACTCTCCCTTAATTAGGGTTATAACCGATTGTTTCAAATCTCTTATAAACACATCTTCTTTCACTAGGATTGAATACCATCATCACATGCCTCATAGTCCTTAGTGTTTCATCCACAATATATGACTTATCAACAAAATCAACATCTTCGCATCCTATAACATCTCTCCACTCCCGACGTCGTTAAGGTTCATGCACGGAGCGTCTCGCAAAGCGAAATGCAAATAAGGAATCCCTCCAATACACTACTACTTAATTTTGTCGATCGAGGAGGTATGTCAACTTCAAATACACGATCGTAATGACCTCATCCCCTCTTTCAACCAAATATGTTCTGAACTCCCATCTCTAACCAGGAGCCATACTACTAAGTGCTTGTATTGCACTCAGTCCTTGCGCAATCATTAATGCGCTTAAACTCAGTCCTTGATGTTCAAATTGTAACCCTAAGGCTACCCAAGTGTTATATTAAATCTCACCTACTGGACCTATCCTTAATCCTCGTGCATGCCAATTAGAATCCAACACATGAATCTAGAAACCGCAATATCTTTCAATTTAATTATCATTATTCTAATCAATTAAATCCCAATCAAATTAATTTAAATCTTATCAAGGGCCTACTGATCTTTTCTAAGTCCCATAATATCCAATTAATAATCACCAAAGATCTACAAAAGGTTTGGGATAAGAATCAACATTCAAAAGAAACAACTTTAAAAATTCTGGGGAGGTCGATCGATCGAAGGCAGGGGGTCGATCGATCGATCACTCAGGTAACAGCCTGGTTTTTCTGCATTTCTGCAACTACGGGTTTAGCCATTTTTTATCATTCAAACCTTCATATCAAGAGCCCAAATGACTTATAATCCTTACTACATGATATATCAACATATATAAATGATTTCTAATGATCTAAACATCCTAAAATCATCAAGAGATTGAATTAAAATCATGTTTCTATCCTTATTTCCAGAAAATCATCAACATAATATCTTCAAGAACACAACAATGGTTTCCAGAACTTCTTCAACATATTCGTGATTATTTCGTGGATTACTATCTACCTATAACATGAGTTTAATTCCTATATCTTTTCAGTTTCCAAAAATATAATTAACAACTCCATTATTATCTTCCAAACATGAATAATCATCTCTTTTTTATAACTATTCTAACATGGACAATAAACAAACTTAGATTGCCATTATCAAACACTTGCCTCTAATGAGGTCTGATCCTTTGGTGTAGTATATCTCATGTGGTTATCCCTCCTCCGATCAACCTCCTATGGTGGTTGGTGGTGGTGACCCTTGGTTCTTAGTTCTTCTCCTTCCCAAGTAAACTCTCCTCTTCCCAAGCAACCTTTCACTCTCTCTAGGAAGATGACTTCTCTATTTTGTGTAGAGGAGATGAATAACCCACGTACACTTAATCTCCAAATACTTATAATAGGACAAAATCCGAAATCACTATTCATCCCCCTTGTAAAAATGACCAAAATTCCCTTTTGGGTTGTCTTTCCATTTCCAAATGACCCGAGACTCAAAATTAACATCCAAATAGACTTTTCTGACTATTTAGAACCTTCCGGACGCAACGACACAGTCAAAATGACTATAAGGTCGATAAAAAATAAATTTCCTTTTTAATTTAACAATTTAAACCCGACACATCCCATACCGCGTCCGACTAAAAATCCAAATTACTGAATTAATATCACACAGCCATATCAATAGCTTCACATTCATATATTACCTAAATATCTTTAAGTAATATTCAGAATTATACATTTTACTATCCTCAATTCGGATAAAACCCAAATGAATTAATTTATAATAAAATCCAATTAATCCATTTATTTAAAATATAACCCATTTTAAAAGTCATAAAAATTACGGGGTATTACATACTTCCCCCCTTATAACAGAATTTCATCTCGAAATTCGGAAAGATAAGTCATACTGGTAAGGTCAACTCCGAGTATAAATCTCACATCGCAAGAAATCTAAGACGTACCGCCCATACAGTACATTATCCAAAAATCTCTATTGATGTTATACGCCAAGCCTTACCATATAGTTTCAACTGAATCGAATTTAAATCTTTACTCAGTCTTTCCTATACCATCCTCGTGACAAAGTTTGGAAAAAAAATTATCCTCACTTATTAACAAGTAAATCCTGAAGTCACAACTACTTACTGTTTCACAATTTTGAAGACAACTACAATCCAACCATCCAGGGCGCCCATACACCCTATCGTAAAACTTTCATTATAATATTTATCGCAAAGGTTATAAACTCATATCCCAAAGACCTAACTTATTTCGACTCCCAACGATTATTAATTTCATGCGTGGGGTGTCTCGCAAGCGAAATCCAAACAAGGAACCCCCCGATATACTACTACCTAAAGTAGTCGGTCATCGAAACTCCTCAGGTCTTTAGTCAATAGTTTATAACCTCTCTACAGGTTTATCGATTTTAATAAAAGTCTACTCATATACCCTCTTATTAAAGGAAAAACGCTAGCTATAGTAGTACACACGCTCTCAAATACCACAAGTCAATCCACACCGCTAGTCACATCATGTTCAGACATGCCCAAAGTAAGTAATTCCATGATAAAAATCAAACGCACGAGATGACATAAAAATATTGGTGTCCCAAACCCCTCGGTGAGTCTACGTAAATAACAGTGCTATTGGCTAAGTTTAGTAACCCTTTTGCCCATACCATATTAATCGCTACAAAAATCAATATACGCCTCATAATTCCTTAGATAGAAAATATACCCTCATTCACGGGTGGTGGTTGTTGACTTCCACTATTATAACTTTGCTCCGATAAGTCAAGAAAAAATTTTACCCCAAATTTTCAGTTCTAGTTAACCACACTCCACTATATGCCCAAGCCTTTGAATATATTGCCTTCTTTAGGTAACACATAAAATTCCCGCATTTCAATAACTTCTACTGATGACTCTCCTCAATTTTCCATAAAGGGGTGACCTCGACTACCGTCATCATACTCAAACATACTTCACAACCTCCTAAGTATGATCTCTGCTATCCGTCTAATGGCCCTCATCTTCCATACTTCTTATACGAATTCGTCCAAACGCAAATAAGATTCACAGATATATACGAAATCTTACCAAAGATATCAACAATCCTAAACATAGGGTTCTACATTAAAGAACGCTAAGCTGAAAACACAATAAGCCGTACAGATCCTAAAGGACACTAGAACCTGATGCTCTGATACCACCTGTAACACCCCGCCTAATTAAATACCAGGTGGCCAGTCCCATACCAAATTAAAACAGAATATACAGTTGGCTCATTCTTAGCATCACTGTCGAAAACATTTACAACTCACCCAATACCCAATTAAGCTGGTGTTAAAAACTTTCCAAATTTTAATTCAACAAAATCCATTTCTAGTTTAAGAATAACACAACACATTTTATTCTACAACACTGATAACCAAATAGATAACACAAAAGAATTTAAATGCAATTGGAATAAACATTCCCAAATAATATTAATCCATTACAGTAATCCCAACAATATTAAATGTATTTAAAAGACACGAATACAATAGTATTTGACTCCGATAGAAAAGAGATAAATGAATTCCTTTTGGGCGACATGAATCAAATAAAGATAGGCGTCTAAACAATACTCCATAGCTCCATAGGTCGTCATAATCCTAAGGTTAGCGTCCCTGCTGCTGGACACCTGATATAGCAGATACAATAGAAAAGAGAATATGCAAGGAAACGGGTCAGAGCCCGATTGCAAAAAATGATTTTTTTAAAACAGCAAGTATTTAACAAGTGCAATAAAGCATTTATTATGTACATGTTAGCATCCCACTCTCACTTGCTATTCTCACCTCTCAACTAGAGTGCACACTTAACGTTTCCTATTAACCTCCTAGTTAATGGTTCCTCATTACTAGTTTCCATAATATGATTTCATCCCATACCATAACCCCGTATGTCCCATACCATACGTAGTACAATCATTCTTACACATTTCTCATTTATATGAATCATTTCTCATTAACATGAATCATTTCTCATTAATATGAATTAAGCTTTTCAATTCTATAAGAATAAACATTCATTAACCTAATTCCATTATCTTTCTCTATTGACCCTTATCTACAATTATCACACAGTAGATGATTTAACCACAATATGTCCATTCATTCATTTAATTCATTATATATATATAATACGGCACCCCGAGTCACAGCTGCGGTGCAATGCATTACTCTGCTATCATGTCCCATCATCGCTGATCGTCGAATAGGGGACTAAAGGTTCGGTAAGGATTCCTCGAACCTCAAACAACAACATACAAGTTGGAGGCAAACATAGTTCTCGTATCCATGGGTCATGCACATACCTACGTTCCCACAGTCAGCGGACTTATCAACTCCCCGATAAGTCTTTCATAGACCTATGTTCTTGAGCGACAAATCAAAGATCCCATGGATTCATCAGGATATGACTACCCTCACGCGCAACCCTCCCGTCGATAGCAAGTAAGCTAGGTATGTCATACACATAATCATCAATCAATCAAATAGGCATTATCATACCTATAATATACTATCAACAAGGTACTCACATTACCCTTAGATTATTCCCATACGTAGCATTATATCTCTTTAAATCCCACGTATTAAAATATCATAACTTTACTTCTTAAATTCAATTATCCCCGAGCCTCACTCATAACTCAAGTTTCAAATAGGTTTTCCTCACTATATTTATTCAGTAAGAAATCACTAATATCCTACTAGTCCATCTCATCTTATCTCCCGAATTACTACGAGTTAAACTCTCCCTTAATTAGGGTTATAACCGATTGTTTCAAATCTCTTATAAACACATCTTCTTTCACTAGGATTGAATACCATCATCACATAACTCATAGTCATTAGTGTTTCATCCACAATATATGACTTATCAACAAAATCAACATCGTCGCATCCTATAACATCTCTCCACTCCCGACGTCGTTAAGGTTCATGCACGGAGCGTCTCGCAAAGCGAAATGCAAACAAGGAATCCCTCCAATACACTACTACTTAATTTTGTCGATCGAGGAGGTCTGTCAACTTCAAATACGCGATCGTTATGACCTCATCCCCTCTTTCAACCAAATATGTTCTGAACTCCCATCTCTAACCAGGAGCCATACTACTAAGTGCTTGTATTGCACTCAGTCCTTGCGCAATCATTAATGAGCTTAAACTCAGTCCTTGATGTTCAAATTGTAACCCTAAGGCTACCCAAGTGTTATATTAAATCTCACCTACTGGACCTATCCTTAATCCTCATGCATACCAATTAGAATCCAAAACATGAATCTAGTAACCGCAATATCTTTCAATTTAATTATCATTATTCTAATCAATTAAATCCCAATCAAATTAATTTAAATCTTATCAAGGGCTTGCTGATCTTTTCTAAGTCCCATAATATCCAATTAATAATAACCAAAGATCTACAAAAGGTTTGGGATAAGAATCAACATTCAAAAGAAACAACTTTAACAATTCTGGGGAGGTCGATCGATCGAAGGCAGGGGTCGATCGATCGATCACTCAGGTAACAGCTTGGTTTTTCTGCATTTCTGCAACTACGGGTTTAGCCATTTTTTATCATTCAAACCTTCATATCAAGAGCCCAATTGACTTATAATCCTTACTACATGATATATCAACATATATAAATGATTTCTAATGATCTAAACATCCTAAAATCATCAAGAGATTGAATTAAAACCATGTTTCTATCCTTATTTCCAGAAAATCATCAACATAATATCTTCAAGAACACAACAATGGTTTCCAGAATTTCTTCAACATATTCATGATTATTTCGTGGATTACTATCAACTTATAACATGAGTTTGATTCCTATATCTTTTCAGTTTCCAAAAATACAATGAACAACTCCATTATTATCTTCCAAACATGAATAATTATCTCTTTTTTATAACTATTCTAACATGGACAATATACAAACTTAGATTGCCATTATCAAACACTTGCCTCTAATGAAGGTCTTATACTTTGGTGTAGTATATATCAGGTGGTTCTCCCTCCTCCGGTCAACCTCCGATGGTGGTTGGTGGTGGTGACCCTTAGTTCTTAGTTCTTCTCCTTCCCAAGTAAACTCTCCTCTTCCCAAGCAACCTTTCACTCTCTCTAGGAAGATGACTTCTCTATTTTGTGTAGAGGAGATGAATAACCCACGTACACTTAATCTCCAAATACTTATAATAGGACAAAATCCGAAATCACTATTCATCTCCCTTGTAAAAATGACCAAAATGCCCTTTTGGGTTGTCTTGTCATTTTCAAATGACCCGAGACTCAAAATTAACATCCAAATAGACTTTTCTGACTATTTCGAACCTTCCGGACGCAACGACGCAGTCAAAATGACTATAAGGTCGATAGAAAATAAATTTCCTTTTTAATTTAACAATTTAGTCCCGACACGTCCCATACCGCGTCCGACTAAAAATCCAAATTACTGAATTAATATCACACAGCCATATCAATAGCTTCACATTCATATATTACCTAAATATCTTTAAGTAATATTCTGAATTATACATTTTAATATCCTCAATTCGGATAAAATCCAAATGAATTAATTTATAATAAAATTCAATTAATCCATTTATTTAAAATATATCCCATTTTAAAAGTCATAAAAATTACGGGGTATTACACTCCAGAACCTAAACACATGTAAATACATGATTCTAAATGTAAATAGATATAAGAACCATCGTCCAACTCCTCCAAATACATCAGTAAAGCAATAATTATACAAACATATCTATTACAACCATATCGAATATAGGAGCAAAAAATGAACATGGATAAACCATCGTAGGTTCTAATTACACAAAGTAAACATATGTGGCCATAATGGAAGGGATGTAAACATAGAGTCTCTGCAAAACCATATCAGTACGATACCATGCAGAAGATTTTACAATCATAAAACATGCAAAAACTAGGGTTTTATGGTGGACAACATGAACCTTTCCAAAACATGATCAATCTCAACACTTGTTTAATACCAATTTTTTGAAAAATAATTTGGGATTGACATTTAAAATTCAGAAATATTTCATCCTTAACGATATTTGATTAATCTTGCATTGAAAGAAATAAAGAATAAGGTCTAAAGATTAAACCAAGGGTTCAAGAACATAATCCTATAGCGAATCATGTTGTGATTTATACGAGGAGACAAAGGTTGAAGAAGATAAAATTCCTACTGCCCGTCAAGGTCTCTAGAAAACTTTTTAAACACCTCTGAACATCTTGAATATTTTATTATATGATCCACCCAAAGTAATCAATGTGCATGGACACTCTTGGAGATGATACCATGGTGAACTATGAGAGAATTTACCTTTTTCCCCTCGCCCCTTCACAAAAAAATGTGGATAGTGTTTTTTTTCTCCCTCTCTAACCCTCCATAATAGATTCAAAACCTAAAACCCTAGCTTACACTAATATAAATAGGTATGGTCCGTGAGCTTTAGTCAAACTGCGCTTCCAGAGGGTTTCGGTCCTCCTACTTGGGTATTGGACTACACAATAATTAAATTGGCTTCAAATAAATACTCAAAAATCTCAAATTGCAATCGCGTAATTAATTTCCTTTCTATATTTAATCGTGATTAACTCCACTAAATAATCAGGACTGCATTCAAATTTAATTATCCCTAAATTCAATCGGATATAAAGAGATCTTATTTGAAAAGTTGATTACGGTACATAATAGGATTCCCCGCGTTAAGTTTATGATACCCGCTTGGTCAAATTAATTTGTTATTAATCAGTTTTAACTAACATCTATCAAATTTCCTTGATTCTCAAACTTAATTTATTTGCTACTCTGCTAGGATTATAAAACAATCTACCGGATGGGTTTTACTTGGTGAAAATAAAGCATATGAGTCTATCAAGGGGTAGCTTAACCCACGATATCCCCTGAATGCGGATTCCCTTGAATTATGATCTCAGACCTACTCATACAACTATCACCAAATCTACGGGGATATTTTGACCTAAAATAATATCAGATCTTACACATAGTAATCAAAGTGACGTTGTTCTCAGGATTAAGAATTTATGCACCCTTTAAAAATGGTGTGAAGTTGTTCGAGTCTAATCAAGATAATCCTTAAACTCAATTCTCATAGGTGGCCACGTTCAATGCATCTTGGGATTGACCGATCACAATCCTCTATCGATATTTCAAGTAGGTTCCTGTATATTGGGATAAAATACTAGGATTCTAATGCAACCATTCTGATATGATGTCAACTCCCTATCTAGATTATGAACATTTCAATAGTGATAGAACCTAAATTCTAATCTCCTTGTGATAAACCCGAAATCGACTCATTGGAATTCTCATTGAGCTCTATTAACCAATATGTCTATAATATATTTAAATAAAATATAAGTCCTTTTTGCAACCATGATTCTTTTTTCGAAATGAACTGACACGCCTTTACTTCAAAGTAAACGTCATGGTTTTAAGAATAAAACCTCAATATTGGGTACCTTCAAGAGTTATGCAACATCATATATATATATATATATATATATATATATATATATATATATATATATATGATTATGTATTGACGTGAGTATATCATCTATACTCGTGGGGAATATATTAGACGGGGTCGATTAAAAAGGTGGTGACCAGGTACCACACTCTTGTCTGATGGCATAGGACTTGTGTTGGTCGTTATGTATTTGATCAAGCATTCAATCGGTCACAGCCTCACGTCATGAGACGTCGATCACTTGATGCATGTGACGGACTTTGGTGTTGTATTAGCTGTTGGTATGACTACGTAGTGATCCCCTATTTTTATGTGTGTGAATGTTTTTTAATTCGTCAGGTGAGGTACTCCGATGGGTTAACCGACAGAAGCATGAAAAGGTCCTCAAAGGTAGATGCCATCGTCTGGTTATTTTTAGACTTATAATAGAAATATTATGGTCTAGTGATGGACACTTTCCTAAAAGAAACTTATGTAACATTATTGTATTATGTTATGAGATCGTGTGTATCCTACTTTACGGGTGACATGTGTGGGGGGTTTTATTCGGTTATAATCTTTATGTGTGTAGTTAGTTATATCCTGCTATAGTAATTTATTATATGATGTTCACCTGTTAGTCTAGAGATAAGGACTTATAGTATTACTTATTCCTTGGGTAAAAACACTCGTGTAGTATTTCACTTATGATGAGGGTTGAGGTATTTTGATTGTATGTGAGTGTCAATGGGTTAACATGTTTATTGTAAATGAGTCGCTTGATTATATTGCATTGATATTGTAAGAAAATTTTTGCAACTTTAGTCCACTAACCCGAATCATATAAAATGTTTTCTAGGCATTCATGGACAGAAGCAACAGGGCTAAGGAGATTCAGACTTGTCACTTCATATAAAATGTTTTCCAGGTATTAGGTTGTCATTTACTTTATGTATATTCAGTTCATACTATTTATTCAAATATTTGTATGGACCATGTTGGTCCAAATTATTTACTTGGTTGTTTTTATTTATAAGAGTTTAGACTATTTCATTATTTATGTTGGATTATTGAGACAACTAGTTTATTTCAGTTATCATTATTATCGTTATCACATTTTGTGGATGGTTTAAATTCACCTATGCGATTATTTATTATTTTTTATGCTGAGAATGATATAAATTGACTAGCACGCCCTATCTTCGGCTTATCGAAATGGCTAACCGCCACGTGAGAAAATAAGGGGTGTTACAAGGGCAATATAGAAAAGGAGGCTGAAGTACCATACCTTGAAACATGTCCACACTTTACACGCCAAATTCCATTTCACATAATTTGAAAGTCTTACCACATTTCATACACTTTACACTCATGGGGCTATTTTTTTTAAATAAACACAATGGAATCCATTTTATACAAATCACACTTCTCAAAAATACATAATTTAAATAACTAGATTTTTAGGTCAATTCTTATAAAACTCAACTACTCGAAAATGTCCCTTGACATTCATTAATGATATTTCCTAACACAAGTCTTGATAATACCTCACATTATATAAAATTATCACACAAAAATTACTTGTACAAAACACTTGTTCCTTTTTTATAATGACAAAGAGGGGCTATATGGAAATTGTTGTTTTACTTTTGATGATATGGGCATGAAAATAATGTTTTTTTTTTTCTTAAACACATAAATTGAGTTGTGTTAGGGAAGGAGAAAATTATAAAATTAAGAGATTTCATAACAATAAACAAAACATTTTGATGATAAAATCCAACTGGCAATTAAATACTTCCCTATCTTTCTCTCTAATATCATTGAGCTTTGAATGGTATTCCCAATACATCTTAGTAAACACCTTATAACAAACGAGTGCAAGTAACACATCCATTCAACTAATTTTTATCAATTTCAAATAAAAAATATCCAATGATACACCAAATATAACCAAAAGTTACACCAAGGAAAGTAAAATTAAGATAAAAGGATGCGGAATCACTATATCTAAGCATCAGTGTCCTGAAACACTTGATTAGATAAATAGGATAAGGAATATACTTTATGCTTCAGCGGTGGGCAGCCTTGTGCCTGCTATGCTATGTATAAGACCAAATATCTGCTTTGCAATTGGCATGGTCAGCAAATTTCACACTAAACCATGTGAGGAGCACTAGACTATAGTAAAGCGCATTCTCAAAGACTTGAAAATGACTAAAGATTATGTATTGGTTTACTCAGTGGATAATCTTGCAGGGTTTAGGTACAAAGACTTAGATTTTAGTCAGATAAAGATTTTAAGTTTTCTACCTCATGATAAGTCTTCACCTTAAGAAGTAGAGCTATTAATTGTAGTAGTATTAATCAATAATACATTATTGACTCCATCATGTAGATCAAAGTTGTTGCCACTTTAGAGGAAACTAAAGAGGTTGTATGCCTTGAGAATTTCCTAAGTGACTTGGGTGAGGCTTTTTTATTGCAATTTGATATTACACTACATTTTGTTGATAGTTGTAGAAGTATTGGGTCCCTATTATAGTCCCTAGTTGTAGAAGTTAGGGTGCAAGTTTAGTGAAATTTGTACAAGTATTGGGTCCCTAGTATAGTCCATTACCCAGGCAGTAGTCCCAAACTATCTAGGAACCCTAATTGGCCCAAGCCCACTTCATGTACCTATTTATATAGGTCCATGTAATGGGTTGAGTTGCATGTGACATTCACTGGAGTTAGAGAGGGAGAGAAAAAATTCTATTAATATATTTGTGAAGGGGTGAGGAGAGAGAAAATGATTTCTCTCATATTTCATAAAGTTTCATCTCCGTGAGTGCCCACACATAAGGCTTGCTCTGGAGGAGATCATATACTAGAAGATTCAAAGCATTCAAGGCATTCTTGCAAAGGTTTGGAGCATGAAGAAAAGAAGCCTCACAATCATTTTCATCAAATATTTCTCCTTATTCAGATAACCAATAAGATCCACAAAGATACCGTGATCCAAACCATGGATTCATTCTTTGAATCTAGTTATTTTTACTTATTTTCAAAATCGTGATCAATCGAAGTTCTTAAGGCGTTAAAATTTTTCATTATGATAATTCCCAACAGTTTTAGAGTTATGGAAAAAAAAACTCAATCAAAAGTTTGAGAAATTTTGAGAATGTTGTAAAAGTTACATTAAATATTATTCACACTCGTTTAGCCATAGTTTTATCGTTCTTAATAGTTTGTTTAATTAACGAGCTATTATATTCAAGGTAAGACCTTTAAGTAGCTCTCTAGCTTTAAATATCATTTGATAAATTTTATGATTGAAACTTTATTATATCTTTTTATCGAGTACTAGCTTGGTTATGAGGTCTCAATGAAAAGTATACTTCCCTCAGGTGATTATGTGCATTTTGGAAATGAACAATATAGTTCTCTTGTTAATAGTGATTGCAAGGACACATTGATTCCCTTATAAGGTGTTGGTTCCACTACAAAGAACTGGAAGATGGTGAATTTCTCTATTACTATCTTGAGCATATACGTAGGTGAAAGTCTGAACTGTATAAAAATCTTGGATAGTAAAGTGTATTATTGCTCTCTAAGTGCATGTATGGATACTTGTGTAAATTTCGCTGTCACACATATACTTTCTCACTCTCACATACACATGAACACACATTTTTTAATAACACAATTTCATTTACTTTATTCTCCACATTTCAATTTAAACACTTTACACAAACTTGAAAGAAACTTTAAATTGTCATTTCATTTTTTTGGGCCAATAACCTCGAAAAATGTTGTTGTGGAGTGCATCATCCCTTCGAGAGTGCATATGAAAATGCACAATTACTTATCGATCGAATCAACTGAGCGATTGTAATTTAACTGTCATTTTTGTTGCATAGATGAAAAACATCTTTGTTTACTTCCCTCACTAGTATAAAATAGGGTTGTAAGAAGTAATTGCATCCAAAATTTGCTTAAACACTTCTATTATCATGAGAAAGTATAAACATACATAGTGGAGCTGATACGTGGAGTATCTGAAAAATAGTGTGTGACACTCTACATATTTAAATATTAGAATTGATCAAACCCGGATACTAGAATATGCAGAATGCTATAATTTAGAAAATCATTATTAGCATGTAACAAAAATTTGAGACATTTAAAACTTTTTCCAACCACATAAGATGCGATAAATACCAATATGAATGATCACCAAACATAAAGTTTAACTACAATATTTCTCTAATAAATTTATAATACAAAAGTCTCAGTACATCGTTCTAAATACAATTGTGGTGTCACAATCAACTCGAGAATCCAAATGTTACCTTATATGAATGCATACAATGGAAAGGAAACTAAACCCTACATAAAATCAATCTCTAAGGTCCAGCCTGTTATTCAAGATCCAATCCTCTCTATAAATTCTCAAACCTATCCCTAGGGGTTAGTCAATGCAATGGGTTAGGGCCCACTACAACAATACTAGCTACGTTTCCCATCATGGTTAACATAACAAGTACTTAATGAAATAAACACCACAAAAGAGTCTTTTAAATGACATTAATAATTTATCTCAATATCTTTAACACGAAACACCATATAATATAACATGATTAACTATTTTAATCACTATAGGATTTATTAATGTTTCATAATATCAAGAGTATAAAGGGTATAACATTTTCCATCTAGACATATAATATTGAGTCACATTTATCTACTCATGTAATAAAAACTCTTCATGAAAGAAAATCTCGACAAACTATAGGTTTATCAGCCGATACAAAAGCAACCCACAATTTTCAGCTTATTAACATCGTTACAAGTCTTTTATCCACTTTTCAGTTTTATATTCGATTAATTTCATCATTTTAATTTATGTGAATCACATCATTTCATTATTCATTTTAATTCTAAACAAACGACCTTATCAATATTAGGTTTAAAGGGACATTAACCACACATCCCTTTATAATATCATTTATGCCATCTTTATCTTGTTAATTGTCCAGTCTCCCTCAATGCCCCAAGTATCACAGAAGAATATTTTAACTCATTAGTTTTATCGATTATTTAACCCCTTAATTAATCACAACATAATCGACATGAACCCTTCCCCTCCATCTCAAGAAAAATGTAGTACACCCATAAAAAACCATCACACAACTGTATCCACCTACTTCACATTGTCTAAAACCCATCGCTACCCTGCTACACGGTGCCATATTTCCATGTGATGCATCAAAAGTCCATATCAAAAAGTACTCAATAAAGAACCGCCACACTTACCGTATCCATCTGCTTCATAGTGCCGAAAAATCTGTCGCCACCTTATTACGGAGTGCCGAATTTACACCCTACCGTGTGATGAATAGACATCCCATTACTCATCATATATCCACCTTTTTCTCGCATGAACGGGTTACACAATGCATATAATACATCAAATATCCACATATAATGATACTCAAGTACGCTAACATAAGAGCATTCTCTCAGAGCACATTCTCTCTATATTTTTAATACGGATTAGACAAGATACATTTACTCATCTCTAGATTCCCAACTCCTAACCTTCCCTAGACTTCATGCGTGGGACATCTCATAAATGAAATCCAAACAAGGACCCCCCTCCCCCCCCACACACACACACACACAAAAAAAAAAAATATATATATATATATATATATATATATATATATATATATATACTTTTGTCTAAATTAGGTAGTCATCAAGAGAAAATAACTACCAACTCACCAATCTAAATACTAAGGAATCTAACTAAATTCATTAATTTCATATTATGTGAAAACCACAAAAGAATCACTTCATTACACTATCTCCTTATTTACTCCCAATGTACTTCGCACATTCCTTAGATATCTCATAATTCATGAACAAAGTCTACTCATAAGCCATAATTTTCAATATTCTATCCATAAGTCATACATCCAAATACATAACTCATAAGTCATACATTTCATAACCCATTTACCCAATACTCATAACCTCACTGTTAAAGTTCTTACAAAACTTACTAATCTTAATGTCTAAACTCCTACTTTCTCTAGACTCTGTGCATGGGACATCTCATAAGTGAAATCCAAATATGGAAGCCCTCGATACAAGCATGTCTAGATTAGGTAGTTGTTACGAGTGAACAACGCAAATATATCCTTCTGTCTACATCCTTAACTCCAATCAATCAAAAATACACATCAATCACATGAAACTTCTAATTCACTCTATGATTACCCAAGCACCTCATTACATATCCTAACAATTCTTGTAAATAGAAACTGATATATTAAAGTCTCAAATCAACTCTGTATTTTAACACAAATACTTTCAAACATCATCTCATTCATTCCAAACGCCACATATACATAACTAAAGTTCTATAACCCTAGATCTCAACCATAGGGAATCTTTAAGATCTTATAGCCATTACATCAACATTATATACCCATCAACCTAAATCGTAAAACAAAATCTAACCCAGGGAAACTATTATCCAATCACCCAAGTCTCATCGCCAAATAAAAATTATGAAAAAAAAATCACACATCACGTATACAAGATTTTTACCCGACATCCCATTTTCTTCTAAAAGCATAATTAATAATTCATCAACACTCAATGGAACCAAATTATCAACAATTAATATACTTATGATAACACCAATCACTTTTAATAGTAGTATAACAATAGTCATCCTTCATTAAACAGTCCCCAAACATCCCAATTTCTGTAAAAATACAACTAATGCAATTTCAAAACACTAAGACATCAAGTTTCCAATAAATATAACCTTTGTAAGAAAATTCAATAACTCAAAATGTACAACCTTCAGTAATAACTAATCCACCTCTAAGTCCCTACACCAATAACACAAGGCTAAAATAATAATAATAGGTCATAAAAAAGGTCGTGCCCAGTGCACAAGGCTTCTGCTTCACTGCAGGGTCTGGGAGAGGTAGATGTTGGATGGTCTTACCCGCATATTGTTTTAGAATATGAAGATACCGCTCCCAAGTTTTCAACCTGAGACCAACCGTAGCTTGGGTGAGGGAACTTTCCATCGCTCCAAGTCTCGATAAACATATATACAATTCATAATCTCAAATATTATTTTCTTTTATTTACAATATTTATTATTACCAATTCCCTTACTAATTATCTCAATTTACAAGGATATAATTTTAATTCCAAGTAACACCCTTCCTAATTAAATACCGGGTGGCCAGTCCCATACCAAATTAAAATAGAATATACAGTTGGCTCATTCTCAGCATCACTGTCGAAAACATTTACAAACAATTAAGTTGGTGTTAAAAACTTTCCAAATTTTAATTCAACAAAATCATTTTTAGTTTACGAATAACTCTACACATTTTATTCTATCACAATAATAACTGAATAGATAACTCAAAAGAATTTAAATGCAATTGTAATAAACATTCCCAAATAATAATCCAATACAGTAATCCCAACAATAATAAAAGTATTAAAATGACACGAGTACAAGACTATTTGACTCAGATAGAAAAGAGATAACTGAATTCCTCTGGGCGACATGCCCTAAATAAAAGATCACTAGGAATCAAATGAAGATAGGCGTCTAAGCAATACTCCATAGCTCCATGGCTCATCATAATCCTCTAAGGTTGGCATCCCTGATGCTGGACACCTGATATAGAAGATACAATAGAAAAGAGAATATGCAAGGAAACGGGTCAGAGCCCGATGGTAAAAATAATTTTAAAAACAGCAAGTATTTAACAAGTGTAATAAAGAAATTATTATGTACATGTTAGTAATATAACTCTCACTTGATATTCTCACCTCTCATCTAGAGTGCACGCTTAACGTTTCATATTAACCTCCTAGTTAAAGGTTCCTCCTAACTAGTTTCCATAATATGATTCTATCCCATATCATAACCCCGTATGTCCCATACCATACGTAGTATAATCATTCATATACGTTTCTCATTAATATGAATTAAGCTTTTCAAATCTAGAAGAATACATATTCATTAACTTAATTCAATTCTTTTTCTCTATTCACCATCATCTACAATTATCACACAGTAGATTAATCAAACCACTCTATATACATTCATTTAATTCATTATATATACATATATAATACGGCACCCTTAGACACAGCTGCGGTTCATGCATTACTCTGCTATCATGTCCCAGTATCGCAGGTCACCGAATAGGGGACAAAAGGTTCGGTAAGGATTCCTCGAACCACAAACAACAACACACAAATTGGAGGCAAACATAGTTCTCGTATCCATGGGTCACGCACATACCTACGTACCCATAGTCAGCGGACTTATCAACTCTCCGATAAGTCTTTCATAGATCTATGTTCTCGAGCGATAAATCAAAAATCCCATGGATTCATCACGATATGACTGCCCTCACGCGCAAACCTCCCGTCGATAGCAAGTAAGGTAGGTATGTCATACACATAAATCATCAATTAATCAAATAGGCATTATCATATACCTATAGATATAATATCCACAAGGTAATCACACTACCATAATATAATTCCCATACATAGTATTATATCTCTTAAATCCTACGTATTAAAATATTATGACTCTACTTCTTAAATTTAATTATTCCAAAGTCTCACTCATTACTCAAGGTTTAAATAGGTTTTCCACCATATATTTATTCAGTAATAAATCACTAATATCCTACTGGTCCATATCATCTTATCTCCCGAATTACTACGAATTAAACTCTCCTTTAATTAGAGTTATAACCGATAGTTTCTAATCTCTTATAAACACCTCTTCTATCACTTAGGATTAAACCTTCTTGTAAACCTAAGGCTGCCCAGACGATTTATTAAATTTCCCCAACAGGACCTATCCTTAATCCCCATGCATACAAATTAGAATCCAACACGTGAATCTAGCAACCGAAATTTCTTTCAATTTAATTATCATAATTCTAATCAATTAAATCCCAATCACATTAATTCGATTCTTATCTAGGGCTTACTGATCTTCGCTAAGTCCTATTATATCCAATTAATAATCACTAAAGATTTACAAAAGATTCGGGATAAGATCAAGGATTAAAAAGAAACAACTTCATGAATTCTGGGGAGGTCGATCGATCGAAGGCAGGGGGTCGATCGATCGATCGCCCAGATATCAGCCCAGATTTCTGCAATTCTTATACTACGGATTTCATAACTTTTGATCATTCAAACCTTAATATTAACAACCCAAATTCCTTATAATCCTTACTACATGATATAGCAACATATGTAAATGATTTCTAATGCTCTAAACATCCTAGAATCATCAAGAGTTTGAATTAAAAGCATATATTTATCCTATTTTTCCAGAAAATTATAAACATGATATCATCAAGAACAAACCAATGATTCTCAAAATTTCTTCAACATCTTAATGATTATTTCGTAGATTACTATCTACCTATAACATTAGTTTGAGTCCTATACATTTCCATTTTCCAGAAATCAATCAACAACTCTATCTTTATCTTCCAAACATGAAAAATCTCATTTTTTCATAACTATCCTAACATGAAAAATATACTAACTAGATTGAAATTATCAAATACTTGCCTCTAATGAAGATCTGATCCTTTGGGGATGTATAACATAAGTGGTTCTCCCCTTCTCCGGTCACTTTCGGTGGTGGTTAGTGGTGATGACCTTTGGTCTTTGGTTCTCCTCCTTTCTAAGCAAGCTTCTCTTCTCCCAAGCAACCTTTCACTCTCTCTCAAAAGGCGACCTCTCAATTTTTGTGTAGAAGAGAAAATGAACCTACGTACAACTAATCTCCAAATATTTATAATAAGACAAAATCCGAAATCACTATTCATCCCCTGTAAAAATGACCAAAATGCCCTTTTGGGGTGTCTTTTCATTTCCAAATGACTCGAGACTCAAAACTAACATCCAAATAGACTTTTCTGACTATTTCAACCCTTCCGGGTGCAACGACGCAGTCAAAACGACTATAAGATTGATGTAAAAATAAGTTTCCTTTTTAATTTAACAATTTGTCCCGACACGTCCCATACCGCGCCCGACTAAAAATTCAAATTACTGAATTAATAACTCACAACAATATCAATAACATCATAATCATATATTACCTAAATATCTTTAAGTAATATTCAGAATCATTCATTTTAATATCCACAATTCGGATAAAACCCAAATGAATTAATTTATAATAAAATCCAATTAATTCATTAATTTAAACTATAACACATTTTAAAAGTCATTAAAATTACGGGGTATTACATTCCATACATCAACGATTTATACACATTTTAAGTGGGGCTCATAATATTTCCCAATAATTAAAAATATCACAGGACTAGTATACTCATATCTTATTTTTCAACTCTCAAAGTTCATAACGCTCATAACTCAATTATTTTCCATTTTATTTATTAATTATCTCATCTTTATAACAATCACAGTATCTAATTTGCATTGGTATAATTCTAAGCGTTTCTCATTTTAAGAGGAGTCTCAATCAAATTCAATACAACCTAACAACAATGGTAAATTAATTAGGTTTATTTTTCTTGAATTAAAGCTCTAATTATTTTTATTTAACAATAAACATGGTTTAGGCTATATTTAAAACATTAAGCAATTGAGGGGAAAAGTAGAGTTTTCATTCCTTTAATTATTTCTAAAATTCGACTTGAGTTCCTTCGTTTCCTAAAAAATCTAAACACCTTTGCCTCTTGAAGCACTCCTAAATTCTTAAGTTTACAGTCCTCAAATGGATGTTTGTAGGTGGTGTTTAATGAAGGTTTAGGGTTTAAATTTACGATTTTATTTTTAGGCTCCGATAGTGCAAAGAAGGAGAATGCGCCCCTTATAAAACAAACTCTCTCTATAGCAACCTAGTATACCCATTATAACGGCCCAAGGCTACCACTGTAGCGGCCTCCCCTTCTTCTATTTACTCTCCTCTATAATTTCTCATCTATCCAATTAATTTCCAAATAAATAAAATGTAAAATTACTACTCTCTAATCTTACTTGCTCATCAATATGAACCAAAAGACCCCTATTCCCTTAGGGTTCAAACCAAATTCAACATTATAACCTAATTAAATAACTAATAAATTTACACACTAATTATAGCAGAATTTTAAAAAATATATATAATTGAATTTCACTTATTTAATTAAATTTAAACCATATCAAAATATCACAATTTATATATTCTTAATTAATAGTCATAAACCGTTATTAAATCGTCTAACATAAGACTTTAAAATTTTGAGATCTTACGATCTAGCTCACTACAACAGGAATTCCGTCCTTCGAATTCGCAAAAATAAAATCATAGCAACGTGAATCGAATCATTACCAAAGGCTCACTTATGCTTATTTATCCAAAACATACTCTAGCCATCATACACCCATGTATAAACTCAACACAAAAATAAGGCTGACATATGAAAATAATAGTATACCATAACTGAGTGCCCATATACCTAAAACTCGCCAATCACATATACGCAAGTAATAATAACAAAACACGTTTATACAAACATAATGGGTAATTTCAAAACACAATGCGCTAAGCCCACTAATTATGACTAGGCTTAAAAGAAGCGGCTCCATCTCATCTGGAAGTGGTATAACTACCTCTGGTATCTCCTCAATTAAAATTATTCGGTCCCGATGACCTTGAGTCATAGGACATCTCACTCAAGGTCATCGGGACCGATGACCTTGAGTCATAGGTCATCCCTACTGTTGATCATGCCCCACTCGAGGCTTCTTCTCATAGTGTTGTCCATGTGGGTCCTTTTAAACCCTTAGTTTAACCCTTAAATCATATGGCCTCATCTTGGCCACATTTGTAATACTAATTTATCTTCTCTCTCCAAAACACTTCTATTCATAACTTGAGCATAAGCGCTGTAACTTGGATACCTCGGCACAACTTGCTAAATTGACTAATTCAAACCATGGATAAAACATTTTTTCTTCTTTTCCTCGGTCTCCACCTTCTCTGGGACAAGCATAAATAGATTTGTGAATTCCTGCTCATGCATGAACATGCTATGTGAACATTGCTCCAACACGAGAAATTCCTCTTTTTTCTGAATCCTAATTGCATGCGAAAAATACTTGTCATTAACGACCCCTCTACTCGGGTGCGGTCACACTCTCACACTATTTCAAAACATCATATTATTCCAAACTGATGTGGGCGCTCCCTACTACTGAATCATCAGGATTCTAGCTCTCTGAATTCATATGTCAATGGCTCTCCTAGTTCCTCCTATCCTAGTATTTCCTATACAAGAAGATAGGTACATGACATACAATGTACTCAAACCCTAATGGATTACAAGTCATCAAAACTTATCAAAGAACGGTATGCGGGAAACTATATAAACATATAACCATCGAGACCTAAGACCATGCTCTGATAGCAACTATAATGCTCCGCACATTTTAATATCAGAGTCGATCAAGACCAAATACTAAAGTATGACAAATGTTATAATTTAAAATATCATTCTTATCATGTGACAGAAATATGAGACATTTAAAACTTTTTCCAACAACATAAGATGCAAGTGATACCAATATGATTGATCACCAAATACAAAGTTATTCTACAATATTCCTCCAATAATCCAATACTACAAAAGTCTTAGTACATCATCCCAAATCATCTAATAAATTACTTTAAAATTTGGGGGTATTACACAGTCATTCATCATATGGTCTCAATCATTGTATAGAAAATTTTAGGAATCCAAACGGTTTGGTTTATTCCCTTACTTTTATTTTGATCATGGATAATAGTCAATAATAAAAATCTACCCACAAATACCGAAGTCATACCCTCTTCATAGTCATCACGCTTTCACACACACACACACACACACATATATATATATATATAGAGAGAGAGAGAGAGAGAAAGAGAGACACTCTCACACATACCAAGTTTACATACCGATTTTTTTTAAATAATAAAAAAAAAAAATTTTGAGTTGAATTTTTTTATATGGCATTTAAACATTTCAACGGACCCATATAAAAAATAAGCTCAAAATAACCTATTTTGCCATTTTTAAAAAATCGGTGAAACTTTCACAGCTTCTTTAAAAGGTGTGAAAGTTTGACCGAATTTTTAAAAATAACAAAAAAATTATTTTGGAGCAGATTTTTTCATACGAGTCCTTTGAAATGTTTAAATATCACATAAAAAATTAAACTCAAAAATATTTTTTTAATATTTTATTAAAATAGGTTTGTAGTAGCAAGTATGTAAACTTGGTATGTATGAGAGAGAGAGAGAGAGAGAGAGAGAGAGAGAGAGAGAGAGAGAGAGAGAGAGAGAGGTGCAATGAAATGTTGAGTTATAATCGTCAATATTTTATCACCTAAGATGCAAAAGTCTCTGCCATTCAGACCTCCATGTGACAAAAACTCCATTACCCAAATCCAATGTGTGCCCGAAAATTTAGATTTTGTTCCATTTGCAATATGGGTTTTACCCCCAATTTACTAAAGTGTCCGAATAAGATAGTCGGATGCCTACAAATGGTCTTAAAAATAAATACAATTTGCTAAACACCCAAATGTGAAATATACTACCTATTCGACGACTTAAGACTATACTTAGATTCTTATGAAAAATGTCAGAAATAGGGTTTGCATAATTGTTTTAACAAAAATTGCCCTCCAGAGCCTTGTGTGAAATAACAGTTTGGTAATGATGTAATAAATTTCATGTTACTTTGATAATAAATTTATCATATCAGGTGCGGCAAATGTAATATTTGTATGACAACTAGACTGATGTGTGTGGCTTTCGCGGGCGAAGTGGTTTACCATATGATAGCAGTCCTAAAATGAACCTTCACCGGACTAGGACCTTGGGACAATCAACTATTGTGTTCTTTTGGCATATTAATGCGTTTATCTAATAATTATTTTTCATGTTTAAGTTCATTGGTTCGATTAAAAAAACACTATAAATAATACTTTTTTACCATTAAAATTGCAACAAGTCAAATAATAATAACCAATGACAATGCATTATAAAAGTGTAAGTTATATTATATTTTTTCCAGTTATTAAAATAACCTAACATATTTAATATAATAATATATATACATCGATCATTAGATTTATAAAAAACAACAATATTGTCACTATTTTGTTGTTGCGCTCATTTCACACTCATCGCATCCAACTCTTCCTCCCACTTCACAAGAATTGATTATTTTTTGTGCAATTAATACATGCATGTACGTACATTCGTCCATATTTTACCCCCCTCTTTTGTTGCCAATTCTTTTAAAGGGCTATTCATAATTTTAAATCCATTAAGGACTCCTTCATTGAATCTCTCCAACACATTATACTTCCAAGGAATCCATTTGCACATTTAATCGCTATGAAGCCTTATAAGTTGGTGTTAGGGGAGCTGTCGCCTATTTTTCTATTTTCTTATGCAATATTTTTTAATTGACCACTCAACTTTTCTGGTGGGTAGAAGCAGTCAGGGGTCATCACTCAATGACACACTCGCCATAAAAGGTACATCAGCCTCCTCAATAAATGTAGAGGATAATTTCCTATCCGTTTTAGTTAGTGCACCACCACTCGACATTTACTCAACCTTATCCTTATTATCCTTCTTGCATTGCGTCAAGAGATCAACGTTCTATTTTGAAGTGTACTTCAAAGCACGATAGCATTCCATGAACCTTACTTTTTTTGTCGACGCCTTGTACACCACACATGTGATAAAATCATGTACTGATTGGTGTGGCTACTATTTAATCCCCAAGTGATTATTTCGACAATGGTGATAAATTTTATAACGACCCTACTAATACTGCCCCATCAAGTTTTGATACAAGTCATGGTATGGACCTCGTCTCATGGTTTAATTTTTTCAATCTTTCTCCCAAATCCACATTCTCCTTAGATTTTGTTGGAGCGAATGCCCCCAAATTTTAAACTTAAAATTATGGGACGGTTCGATGATATACCAAATTAAAATTTTCTTTTAAATTTAACAATGAAAAGCTCAAATATTATTTTCTTCCAAAATTAAATTTCAAGCGAAACTAAGCTAAACACACATTTTAAACTTCCACCTAAACAAAACTCTGACTCAATTTAAGTTAAAATTATGCAAAACAAAATTAAGCATGCATTTTGTCAAATCAATTATGCCAACTAGAATTAAATTAAATTAAGCTTAACCCAAACTTAAATTTGCACCAAATTAAACTAATTGTGTTGTTAAATTAATTTTTATCTTAATAGACCTAAGCATGCATCTGCGTGAGTTTGCAAAATAAAATAAACGCATTCACATTACGCCGCGATGTAAGAGAAAACCCCACAACGGGACAAACCTCAGACGACCATGCCTACAAGTCTATTAAGTATGGCTTTACAAATACAAGACAAAAGACTTACAACACACGACTTGACTCCCTTTAACTCTCGACGCTTCTTATTGCATCCACCTCCGCCTAGACGACAACTTCGGAGTCCACCGAAGTCTTGGAATCCACCAATGGGGCACTGCTACCGTCAACTCACACACGATGCCTTTCACCGTATGAGAACGCCGCAGCAAAAAAATCTCCTTTTTGGATAGAGAAGGAACCCAAACTTTCCCCAAGAAAATATATATATATATGAACTTGGATTTAAACTAAAACATGGGTGTAAACATGGGTGTAAACATGTGTTCTTGGAAGAAATTTATTCTTGAAAACTTAACACATAGATGGAACTTTTGGATGAATGATTTTTGCTCTCAAACACTTAGAAACTCCCTCAAAAGTTATGCTAAAAAAATCCATTCCCTGCCTCCTTTTATTAGGTAAAAATATAGTGGAAGTAGTGGGAAAGAGGGACAACGCTGCTAATAAACTGTCAGAAAAAACTGTTCCCGCTGAAATGTCGTTCGAACGACATTTTGAGGTCATTCGAACAATAGTGCTTGAACGAGATCACTGAAGAAATAACCAACGAGATTTCAGAAAAAAAAAATTGTTTGAATTTTCGTTCAAACCAAACTTTTAATGATAAAATAGGGTACAATTGCACATTCTTGTTAGCAATGTCATTCGAACGGCCTGGGAATTTCGTTCGAACGAGTTTCCAGTTTCGTTTAAACGACTTTTTTGAAACTCCTAAATTGCATTATAAGCCCAAAAACTTTTATGAACAGTTCTAAAAAGATTTTTTGAGAAAAATATTATGAGAAAAATAAAAAATTGTTGACGATAAAAGTTTATAAAACGAACACCCAAATACTTTTTCCAAGCTCCTATATATATTAATGCATTCATACATTTGGAGAACTTGGAAAATAAGACGATGTTGATGATGAGAAGTAAGGCACTTGAAATCGGCAAAGATATTTATACTTTTACTCAGCCGCATTGTCTTCAACTCTTCAAACGTCATAGGCTTGAGGTACAACAATCTATCATATGACTCAAATTATTTTGTCTGGAATTAAGCCAACACTACAAATTGACTCGATTGGAAATTTGTCCTTACAAATCTCCACCTATGGCTATTCCAGAATAAAATCAAACCAAAAATCCTATGGGTCGTCAAGCACGCCTAGACACAATCCCACTCAAAAATAAAAAAATACAGACGCTTGACTCGACTCATTGAAAATGCTTTGTCGCTTTAAATAATGCCGCTAAAGATGAAATCATGCACACTTAACCAAACCATCAAACGCATAGGAAATATGACAAATTAAAGTGCATAAAATTAAATACTCCCCCTTAATTAATTCTCCCCTTTTATCTAACATGATCCACTTAAGAAAATAGCGCTCCCCCTTCAGTCATATCTCCTAAACTAAAGATGTAGATACCACTTCTCCGCCCTTTTTGTTCAGGAATAGACAAAGGTCAAGAATAAAATAACTTATTTATCCTCCAATTAAAGTAAATACTCCACCTACATTAAATAAGGGATAAGAAATAAGAAAAAACAAGTTAAACATGAAATGGTGCATAAAGAGATAAGAGCATTAAAGCATCTGGGAAATAATGAAGTTCAACTAATCCATACAAAGATTAATAAAAAGATACCATTAAAATGTACTATGATAAGCATGGGATATAAAACAAAATTCACAAAAAGATAGCTACCAATTTTGAATTCAAAGTATTCATGGACTAGTGAGCAAGGCAAAGACTCAAAAACAAAGAAACACCATATATATATAAATAGACAAATATATCAATAGCGCACATGCATATATACCTAGGTATAAATACCACACATGACACATAATACATTAAGATTTTCACACTTATATGGCAAAAATGTGTCTAAATACATGTGGTAAGCAGAAGTGAAGGTGTGTGAACTAGCAACAAAAGAATTTAGACCCAATCACCTAAACATGTTCATAGAGTTCTCATTTGATTGCAAAACTTTATATAACTTAAATATAGCCTCATGTGACAATATAAAGTTAACTCAATAAATAAACACACACAAGCCTAAAATATCGATGATTCTACAAACCAATAGAGTTATGACAAAATAGCTTAACTAGGATACAAAGTTATTGTACAAACTTGTTGATATATCCAACCAAACTTCCTCATTAATATTCTTTTTCTTTTTCTTTTCTTAATGAACATACCAACTAAAAAATGAAGGCCTTGGTTAATTTTTATTTTATTTTTGTATAATGCCACATTTTTTTAGGCCAACTTTTAATGGCGACTTTTCACGCAAATTAATTTTTTCTTTCGCAGCCAGATTCCATTGACAAACAACTACACCAGATAAATATTTTTCTATTTTTATAAAATTTGGGAAACAGTTCTTACATGCACAAATCCTTCATAGTCATAGCAACATGTAGATGACTAAATTGATAGGAGAACATCTCACTTAGCTCAAATATACATGTGAAGTTAAATTTCAAATGAGCTCGTGCATGTGTGAATCGAGTCATATAAAAAGGGAATCCATTAAGCAAGTTAAAGTTAAACTACTCCATGCAAACATGATAAATAACACATTAAGGATTGAAAATTTTAACCAAAAGTTTTAGCCACATGGAAGCAGGAGTAAAATTAGATTCAAACATAAGTATATGACACACAAAATGTGTAAAACTAAATTACACACAAAAATAGAAAATCTTTTTGAGTTTTTCAAAAAATTTAACCAATCACAAAGATAACCCAAAAGACAAAACAATAAAAAAAATCTTTTTGTATTTTTTGACTAAGACACAATAAATAAATAAAAATAAATACAAAAGATACACAAGTCATAATTCTAGCAACACATATATGATGAAGCAAAGACTAGAAAATGATAAACAAATATACAACTAGCAAAAATCTATCATGAAGCACAAAAGCTAGTGTATGCAAATAAAGCTAACACATTCAACCTTTAGATTTAGTAAGGGAGGTATCACATGCAAACAAATGAGAATAAAAAATCATATCTTGTAAAGCCGCCAAATCGGACCTCCTAACCCAAACTAGTGAAGCGTGATGCTCTCAGGATATGGGAATTTTGGTGACTCTACCATTAGACTTCCTAGGACCCTTTTTAAGATGAAAACAAAACTTCCTAAGATGACCTCTTCGACCACGATGTGAGCATGTAAAGACCCAACGAAAGGTAGTAACTAAGGATTGACCTTTGAAAGTGTTCATAGTTGTGACACCCCGCCTAATTAAACCTTGGGTGATCAAGCCTTATTTTAATATAAACAGGTTTCTTAAATGGTTCATTCTTAGCATCACTGTCGAACGCCTTTTTATTTACTAACCACCTAAATGAAATTAGACGGATGCCAAATTTTATCCTTCTTAAAATAGAACATTCACCATACAACCACATTACAAATTCCTAAGGCAAAAGAAGGAAGGAAGGATCATTTTAAGGAGATTCCACCACAAAGATCGTTCGGGAAGGAGGATTGAAGTATCAAAATCCTCAACCATCATCAACAACCACAAAATCAGACCCTACAAATCATAAGGCAAGTGGTTATTTACAAAATAATTGAGTTATAATACCCATGATTAAGCTTTGGTAAGAACATGATTTTTATGATATTCTTGGGAATAAAATAATTGATTATGATCCATGATTGATAAGGATTGCATGTAGGACGTTTTGGGGTTTCCAAGTATGTTGATATCATAGAAAACTTGATGATAAATTCGTAAGAAAATCTGGAATTTGTATGAAAGATATAAAGAATGCAGTTTTAGGGTTCTTGAATATTAAAGAGATTTTTAGTTAATTTGGACAAGATTTATAATGATTTTGTTGTTTTAAATCGTTAGTAATCATCCCAGAACATGTAGGAATGATTAGAAATTGTTGGTTGTGAATATGGTGGATTATCATGTAAGATAGAGAATTAAAAATGGTGAAACCCGTAGGAAGAAGATGAACTGGGTCTGTCACTGCTTGATCGATTGATCGACCCTTGAATGTCGATCGATCGAGCAGTCGATCGATCGATCATATCCCCTCGATCGATCGACCCTGGTTGGACTTTAGAGAATTTTGTGAGAAATTTCTTTAATTACCGTCGCTTAATGGGAACCTTAGAAATGATATTTTACCTTTGAGGGGACTTTATAATTACCAGTAGGTGTATCATTAGGTTTCTCCACAAATGATTGAGTGGAAATTTTGGAGAAAGGGATTGACGAAAGAACGATCGATTTAGCCGTACGTTGAGATTTTTAGAATTTAATTACGGAAAGAGTGAGATTTAATTCCGGAAAGAAAATACCAGTAGGTTAAAAATTAACTTAACTACTGAATTAAGGGAGGGGTAACTAGGGCCCTTAGATTTGCGTGAATACTCGAATAAATACAATAGTGAAATAAATTGTAATTAATAAGTACGGCTAATATAAGTAAAATATATTACGTACGGGTATGATTTGTTAGGTCGGGTGTGTACCTACTAAATTATATAAAAAGTTTGGGTTAAGAGAATATTACCTAAATTGATTATGTTAGGGTCGATGTGACATTCCGAACTAACATAAAATTATTTTATATTTGGGGTCGATGAAAAATGCCGAACCAAACTTTTAACTGGTGTCGCGATGAAAGAGTCCCGAACCAGAATATGTGTATATATTTATATTTTTAAATAGTTGGGGTCGATGGATCATTCCGAACCAACCTTCACTTGGGGTCGATGAATTATTCTGAAACCAAGAGTCCTTTATGTGTAATAAAAGGATATGTTAGTGGTAACTAATGGTAAATACATTGTTGTGTGATAAAATGTATTCTATGTGCATAATCTACTAAATTAGAATAGTAGATAGTGGAATGAAATGTAAATATCTTAGTAATAATTTATATCGTGAGATAATTATTACAAGAATAAGGATAACGAACAATAAATAAGTTAACTATGGTTATGGGTAGTATAACTAGGAAGACTAAGTATCCTCGATAGTTACGTACTACGTAAGAGAGGTGAGGAAGTTCAAGGGAGTGTGCGAAACCTTAATATGTGTAATCAATAACTTAATTGTGATAACTGCTTGCAAAATATTTTCAAATGTTTTGAGTACTAACTCTTGCTATGTAAAATTTTAGAAAAACCTTTTAGGTGCCCAGCCACAGGGACACTGAAAACGCGGAGTTGGATCCCCGGGTTTGAAATAATAATCTCAATTAAAATAGTAATTTCCTTTTTAAATAAATGCGGAAGCGTTGAATACAAGTGATGGTTCCACAAATACATAAGGCCGGGTTTTAATATCTTAAGAAACAGATAAGAACAACATAATTCAAGTCCTAGAATTTGCCTAAGTCATAATTAATAATTATCCAAAGTTAGGCGAAACCAATTTTAGCAAATGACTTGAATAAACCAAATTTACCCAATATTTAATTTAAGTCCCAAATTAAATGAGTGTGATAATTAAACCGAATTTTATCTTGAATTAAACCTAAAGCATGCGTTCTAAATGATGTGCAAGATAAAATAAACAATGTCACACTACACCGCGATATACGAGGAAAAACCCACTAACGGGAAAAAACCTCGGGACGGCCCTAGCCTCAAATCCACTAAAAACGGTATTACAAAATACAAGACAAAAGACTTACTTTCTAAACTCGAACCCTCTCAAGCCGTGATGCTCCTTCTTGTATCAACCTCCAATTAGCGGATAACCAACGGAGCTCCACCGTGGTCTCGGAATACACCGATAGGACTTTAACCGATCACCGTCACCCGAACATGGAACCTTTCTCCAAACGGGTAGAATCTCAACAAAGGTCTTCTTTGTGATGGGGTGTAGAAGAAAACCCGAAACGTCTCTTGAATTTGGTAGAGAAAACCGGTGCCAAAAACTCCAAGTAAGGATATGTATATATAGAACTTGGAATAAACAACAATGGGTGTAAACTAGAGTGTGTATGAATTTTCCATTAAAAATTAACACTCAAAACTTGAACATTTTCCCTAAATAAATTTGCTCTCAAACTCTCTCTAAGAGATGAATATGGAATGGAAAAAGTTATCTTGGAAAATGTGTTTCCCGCACATAATAAAGTATGAAAAAGTTGGTTGAAAACCAAGTGGAGAAGTGGGGAAAAAACTGCCAAAAACTGCTCAAAACCGTTCCCGCCTGACGTCTCGTTCGAACGAACTTGACTCTCGTTCGAACGAGACTTCTAACGAGTGACCAGCCTGGGCTCGTTAGAATCTCGTTAGATATCTCGTTAGAACGAAAACTCGTTCGAACGACATATCGAACGACATATCGAACGACTGACCAGATTAGGGTCGTTGGCAAACTCGTTCGAACGAACCTGGTTCGAACGACAAAACTCGTTCGAACGAAATCTGGTTCGAACGAAAAAACTCGTTCGAACGACATTTCTAATGAACGTCCAGAAAGTTTGTAAAATTCGATTTTGGCCCAGAAACTTTTATAAACTTTTATATACTTATTTTTAAGTTTCTAATTGATTCTTTCTGAAAAATAAAATGCAGTTTTTATTAACATAACACCCAATACATATTGTTCCAAGCTCCTATATACATATAATTACATTCATACCTTGGGAGCATGGAACCTTAGTTGATGACGTAGAAACGAGGCACACAAACCGGCATTTTGATGAAGCTTTAAGTTCTTTGCCGCTACGTCTTCAATACATACTTCATAGGCTTATGAATATTACAAATAAATACTATCCTATGAATAAATGTTTTTGTCCGGAATTGAGCCAAAACTATATATGGACTCAATTGGAAATTTGTGTCCTTACAGACACCCAGCATGATTTCATTCCAGAGATTTGGGAGCTTCAGCAAGTGTGGATGTTGCAGGGATTGTTTAGACGCTTCCTCTTTTTCAGTTCTAGTGCAGGATCTCAGTCTTAATATTCTTAGTGGGGACATGTTGTCCTACCTTTACTATTACAGTTTATTCTAGTTATGGATTTATAGTTGTCTTTTATTGGCCGTGGTTTTTGGCAAAACCTTACCTGCTTTCAGAGTATTTTTACAAACTGCTTATTTATTACTAGAATTTGTAATGTGGTTGTATGGTGAATGTTCTGTTTTAAGAAGGATAAAATTTGGCATCCGTCTAATTTCATTTAGGTGGTTAATAAATAAAAAGGCGTTCGAGAGTGATGCTAAGAATGAACCATTTAAGAAACCTGTTTATATTAAAATAAGGCTTGATCACCCAAGGTTTAATTAGGCGGGGTGTCACAGATGGTATCAGAGCATCAGGTTCTAGTGTCCATAGGATATGTATGGCTTACTACGATTCAGCGTGACGTTTGGTTGTATTAGAGCCCTACTATTAGGATTGTTGATTCAAAATTTCCACTATTGCATTATCGTACTTCTGCTCTTAAATTTCGTATAAACTGTGTCCTTATACAAATTGAATCTTTTTCAGATGCCACCGAGGAGACAGAGAGCAGAGAGGGCTGAAGCCAGAGAGGAGGTGAGGGAGGCTCATCAGGAGCCACGGGTACCGATACCACCACCCCCACCAGAGTTAATCTCCACTACTCAGGTTGCAGTGATAGTGGCTCAGGCAGTCGAGACAGCTATGAGGGCCATGGCCGCCCACTTTCCTCAGCCCCAAGTACCTCCCCCTGTGGCACCAGTAGTGCAAGTTCCAGCAGGACCATCTACTTGGCAGCGAGTCAGGGAGACATTTCAGAAGGGACACCCACCCGAGTTTCAGGGCAGTACCGATGTAGTGGAAGCGTGCAACTGGAAGAAGAATATCCAGCGCCACTTGCGCATGCTAGAGTGCACCGGGGTACAGGAACAGATGCTAGCCACTTTCCGTTTGTCAGGAGCGGCCCTACAATGGTGGGAGTCAGTTACCACCACCGAGGAGAGAGATACTTTGACTATTTCTGAGTTTTGGGTTCGGTTTGATCGCAAGTATTTCCCTCCAGCAATAGAGTCAGAGATGAGGAAGAAATTCAGCGAAGTGGTTCAGGGGGATCGCTCAGTTGCTGACTACGAGGAGGAGTTTACCCGCTTGGCCAATTTTGTGCCAAACGAGGTGAGCAATGAGGAGAGGAAGAAGTCCAAATTTATGGAGGTCCTAACCTGGAGAATCAGACAGCATTTGATTGGTAATCCGGCGTTGGTGACCTACACAGATGTCGTCAATGCCGCTCTACTACACTGTCAGGACCACCGCTTTCATACGAAGGGAAATAAGAGGGGTGAGCCAAGCCAACCGGGCAAGGTGGATGGAGGTAGTGGCAGCAGCGCATCACAGCAGCAAACAGCGGGCCAGATAGGGCAGGATTCCCGTCAGGGGAACTCTGCCAAGAAGTTTAAGCACGGGAGGCATCGCTTTGACCGGCAGGGCCAGCAGGGTCCTCAGCAACCAGTCCCTCAGGGTCGACAGGGCCAGGGTAATCAAAATGGGGGACAACAAGGCCAAGGACGACAGGGCCAAGGACAGAGACAGTTCTTGGGTCAGTGTTTCACTTGTGGCCAGCAGGGTCACAAGAGCAGAAATTGTCCACAGCAGGACAGGGCACAACAACAGGGTGCCCAACAGGGGCAGCAGGCACCATTAGCCCCAGCAGCAGTACAGGCCCCACAGCCAGGGCAGATGCTGTACGGGCGTGTGTACAACATCCGTGATATTCCATTTCAGCCGGCACCTCCAGCACCGCCGGCAGTTATGGGTATGTTTCCTATTCATGGACTTGAGGGGAATATTTTGTTTGACACGGGGGCAACGCATTCGTTTATTTCCACTAGATTTGCACGGGCAGCCGGCCTATTAGCGACAGCAGACACTCATCTTATGTGTGTGGAGTCACCGATGGGTAGTGGGTCCCTTATACACTCAATTTGTAAGGGTGTGGACATTATGGTCGGGAGATTGAGTCTAGCGGCGGACCTCCTAGTGCTAGATATGGAGGGATATGACGTCATCCTAGGCATGGATTGGTTGTCACATAATAGGGAAATGGTAGATTGTTATGAGAGGACCATCGTGTTCTCCATCCCGAGGCAAGAGATGTTCCTTGTGGCGATGCCACTTCCCGAGGGAGGATCGCGAACTCATTTATATTATATTGAGGAGGAGACCTCACATGGAGTTGTCGTTTCTCTGGACTCAATCCCAGTTGTGAGGGATTTTGAGGATGTCTTTCAGGAGATACCAGGGTTACCACCTAGCAGAGAGATAGAGTTCGTTGTTGATCTAACACCGGGGACGAGACCGATTTCCAGAGCACCATATCGCATGGCTCCTTCGGAGATGCGGGAACTGAGAGAGCAGATTTAACAGCTATTAGGACAGGGTTTCATTCGATGGAGTACATCGCCATGGGGTGCGTCGGTGTTGTTTGTAAAGAAAAGGGATGGTTCACTTCGTCTGTGTGTAGATTACAGAGAGCTGAACAAAGTGACGATACGTAATAAGTATCCATTGCCGAGGATTGACGACTTGTTTGATCAATTGAGAGGGGATGCATACTTCTCGAAGATCGATTTGAGGTCGGGTTACCACCAATTGCGCATTCATGAAGAGGATGTACCTAAGACCGCCTTCCTGTCGAGGTACGGGTCATACGAGTTCAGAGTGATGCCTTTTGGGCTAACTAATGCGCCGGTAGTATTCATGGATCTCATTAACAGGGTATTCAGGGAGTTCTTGGATCAGTTTGTGATTGTATTCATAGACGACATCCTAATTTACTCTCGTACGGAGGAGGAACACGCAGAACACTTACGATTGGTTCTACAGACATTGCGGAACCATCAGTTGTACGCCAAATTTAAGAAGTGTGGATTTTGGCTTCGGGAGGTTCAGTTCCTAGGCCACGTCGTATCTAGCAGAGGCATTGTTGTTGACCCGAGTAAGGTATCGGCGGTGAGAGAGTGGGGGCAGCCCACGACACCGACAGAAATTCGCAGTTTTTTGGGATTGGCTGGTTATTATCGTCGATTCATCAAAGGATTCTCAAAAATTACCGGACCGTTGACGAACCTGACTCGGAAGGGAATTCCCTTCGTATGGAGTGACAATTTCCAGTTAGCATTTGATGAATTAAAAGACAAGTTGACATCAGCCCCCGTTCTTGCTTTGCCTAGGAGCGGAGTGGAATACCGAGTCTATACTGATGCGTCCTTACAAGGACTTGGGGGTGTATTACAGCAGGAGGAGAAGGCTATTGCTTATGCGTCCCGAAAGCTTAAGCCACATGAGAAGAATTACTCCACCCATGACCTCGAGTTGGCAGCGGTTGTTTTTGCACTGAGAATATGGAGGCACTATCTTCTGGGCGAGCAGTTCACGCTATTCACGGATCATAAGTCATTGCAGTATCTGTTCACTCAGAAAGACCTGAATATGAGACAAAGAAGGTGGCTTGAATTCGTGAAGGACTACCAGTTTGATATACGGTATCATCCTGGTAAGGCTAACGTGGTGGCAGATGCGTTAAGCAGAAGACCTACCGGGGAGTTAGCAGGAGTTTGGAAGGCGAAGTGGAGTGAGCTCCGATACGAGGATGATATGGCGCAAGCATGCTTGGCAGTTCTAGCTATCACTCCCGAGAACGTTATGCCGGTAGTGAGGGCACAGGCAGAAGACCCATTTTGTCAGGACAAAGTACGGCAGTTACTGGCCAAGGGGGCAGAGTTATACTCCATCAGTTCAGAGGGTGGACTACATTTCAACGGTAGGCTGATAGTACCCGAAGATGATGATTTGACGCATGCCGTTATGACAGAGTCACACGGGTCAAAATTCTCGGTACATCCAGGTGGGGACAAAATGTACCAGGATATGCGACGAGTATATTGGTGGGCAGGTATGAAACGAGATATTGCAGAATTTGTCTCAAGGTGTGTTACATGCCAGCTCATAAAGGTTGACCATCAGAGACCTTCAGGGATGCTACAACCACTAGAGATTCCCGTGTGGAAGTGGGAGAGTATCTCAATGGACTTTATTACCGGGTTACCAACCTCACAGAAGGGTCACGATTCTATATGGGTGATAGTGGATCGTCTGACTAAGGTAGCCCATTTCTTACCGGTTCGTACGGATTATGATACTACGCGGTACGCGCAGTTATTCATTTCAGAGATTGTTAAGCTGCACGGAGTTCCTATCAATATTGTGTCAGATCGAGATAAGATATTCGTGTCACATTTTTGGCAGAATTTTCAGGAGGCCATGGACACCGACTTACGTTTGAGTACGGCATATCACCCACAGACGGACGGCCAGACGAAAAGAGTAAACCAGATGTTAGAGGACATGCTGAGAATGTGTATTCTAGATTTTGGGGGAAATTGGGAGCCATACCTCCCTTTGGTAGAGTTTGCATATAATAACTCTTACCAATTCACTATTGGCATGGCTCCATTCGAGGCGCTTTATGGGAGGCCTTGTCGTTCACCCTCCTGTTGGTTAGAGGTGGGGGATAACAAGCTATTGGGACCAGAGATGATACAGGAGACTTCCTCCAAAATAGAGTTGATTCGAGGACGTATTCGAATAGCCCAGGATAGGCAAAAGAGTTATGCTGACGCCGGTAGGAGACACGTGGAACTAGATGTGGGCGACCAGGTATTAATTCGGGTATCTCCTATGAAAGGGATTACGAGGTTCGGCAAAAAGGGGAAATTAGCACCGAGATATGTGGGGCCATTTCCCATCATTGAGAGAGTGGGACCGGTAGCTTACAGATTGCGACTCCCTGAGCATCTTCAGCGAATACACGATGTGTTCCATGTGGCATCGCTGAAGAAATACAAGAGGAGCGAGAGAGCCTTCTGGCACATTCCACTGGAGGAGATCGATTTGCAGCCAGATGTCTTGTATGAAGAAAGACCCGTGGCTATCCCGGATTATAGTGAGCGCAAACTAAGATTTAGGTGGTACCCTTAGTGCGAGTACAGTGGGGACATCACAATATGGATGAGTCCACTTGGGAACGGGAGGAGGATATGCAAGAGCAATATCCAGAATTATTCGCAACAGGTATTTTCTAATTTCGAGGACGAAATTCCTTTTGTAAGAGGGGAAGTATGTAATACCCCGTAATTCTGCTTATTATACGTTTTATTTAAATTACGTGAGTAGAGTAATTTAATGAGATATAATGTTAATAAAGATGAATATACGTTTTATTTAAATTACGTGAGTAGAGTAATTTAATGTGATTAAATACGCTTTATTTTAAATTATGTGAGAAGAGTAATTTAATGAGATATAATGTTAATAAAGATGAATATGACGATTAAAAATTTACTAATGTGAGTAGTAAATTTTCAATGTTGATAAGTACGGTCTAGTGACTATATGGACGTACCGGAGTTATCTCAACCGAGTGTCGCGCGTAGGACAAAAAATTAAGGATGAGAGTAAAAAAAATATTTAAGAGACTCTAACGGTAATTTAGAGTCCACAGTTGATTCCGAAAGGGTCAAATTAGTCAAAAGAGTGTACCCGGGGGTACTAGTTGAGTGCCGGGTCATTTTCGGGCTAAACCGGGACCATTCGGGGGCATTTTGGTCTCTTTACAATTATGGGAAAGAAGACCTACGAATTTTGTAACCCTAGATCAGATTATAAGAGTGGAGGCTAGGGTTAGACAAAAACATATCCACCATAGCCATTAGAGAAGAGGGAGAGAGACAAATTCCTAAGGCAAAAGAAGGAAGGAATGATCATTTTAAGGAGATTTCACCACAAAGATTGTTGGGGAAGGAGGATTGAAGTATCAAAATCCTCAACCATCATCAACAACCACGAAATCAGACCCTACAAATCATAAGGCAAGTGGTTATTTACAAAATAATTGAGTTATAATACCCATGATTAAGCTTTGGTAAGAACATGATTTTTATGATATTCTTGGGGATAAAACAATTGATTATGATCCATGATTGATAAGGATTGCATGTAGGACGTTTTTGTGTTTCCAAGTATGTTGATATCATAGAAAACTTGATGATAAATTCGTAAGAAAATCTGGAATTTGTATGAAAGATATAAAGAATGCAGTTTTAGGGTTCTTGAATATTAAAGAGATTTTTAGTTAATTTGGCCAAGATTTATAATGATTTTTTTGTTTTAAATCGTTAGTAATCATCCCAGAACATGTAGGAATGATTAGAAATTGTTGGTTGTGAATATGGTGGATTATCATGTAAGATATAGAATTAAAAATGGTGAAACCCGTAGGAAGAAGATGAACTGGGTCTGTCACTGCTTGATCGATCGATCGACCCTTGAATGTCGATCGATCGAGCAGTCGATCGATCGATCATATCCCCTCGATCGATCGACTCTGGCTGGACTTTAGAGAATTTTGTGAGAAATTTCTTTAATTACCGTCGCTTAATGGGAACCTTAGAAATGATATTTTACCTTTGAGGGGACTTTATAATTACCAGTGGGTGTATCATTAGGTTTCTCCACAAATGATTGAGTGGAAATTTTGGAGAAATTGATTGACGAAAGAACGATCGATTTAGCCGTACGTTGAGATTTTTAGAATTTAATTATGGAAAGAGTGAGATTTAATTCCGGAAAGAAAATACCAGTAGGTTAAAAATTAACTTAACTACTGAATTAAGGGAGGGGTAACTAGGGCCCTTAGAGTTGCGTGAATACTCGAATAAATACAATAGTGAAATAAATTGTAATTAATAAGTACGGCGAATATAAGTAAAATATATTACGTACGGGTATGATTTGTTAGGTCGGGTGTGTACCTACAAAATTATATAAAAAAGTTTGGGTTAAGAGAATATTACCTAAATTGATTATGTTAGGGTCGATGTGACATTCCGAACTAATATAAAATTATTTTATATTTGGGGTCGATGAAAAATGCCGAACCAAACTTTTAACTGGTGTCGCGATGAAAGAGTCCCGAACCAGAATATGTGTATATATTTATATTTTTAAATAGTTGGGGTCGATGGATCATTCCGAACCAACCTTCACTTGGGGTCGATGAATTATTCTGAAACCAAGAGTCCTTTATGTGTAATAAAAGGATATGTTAGTGGTAACTAATGTTAAATACATTGTTGTGTGCTAAAATGTATTCTATGTGCATAATCTACTAAATTAGAATAGTAGATAGTGGAATGAAATGTAAATATCTTAGTAATAATTTATATCCTGAGATAATTATTACAAGAATAAGGATAACGAACAGTAAATAAGTTAACTATGGTTATGGGTAGTATAACTAGGAAGACTAAGTATCCTCGATAGTTACGTACTACGTAAGAGAGGTGAGGAAGTTCAAGGGAGTGTGCGAAACCTTAATATGTGTAATCAATAACTTAATTGTGATAACTGCTTGCAAAATATTTTCAAATGTTTTGAGTACTAACTCTTGCTATGTAAAATTTTAAAAAGACCTTTTAGGTGCCCAGCCACAGGGACACCCAGCATGATTTCATTCCAGAGATTTGGGAGCTGCAGCAAGTGTGGATGATGCAGGGATTGTTTAGACACTTCCTCTTTTTCAGTTCTAGTGCAGGATCTCAGTCTTAATATTCTTAGTGGGGACATGTTGTCCTACCTTTACTATTACAGTTTATTCTAGTTATGGATTTATAGTTGTCTTTTATTGGCCGTGGTTTTTGGCAAAACCTTACCTGCTTTCAGAGTATTTTTACAAACTGCTTATTTATTACTAGAATTTGTAATGTGGTTGTATGGTGAATGTTCTGTTTTAAGAAGGATAAAATTTGGCATCCGTCTAATTTCATTTAGGTGGTTAGTAAATAAAAAGGCGTTCGACAGTGATGCTAAGAATGAACCATTTAAGAAACCTGTTTATATTAAAATAAGGCTTGATCACCCAAGGTTTAATTAGGCGGGGTGACACAATAGTATATTCTCTTAAATTTATGGTTTTGGCTTTATTACTTGAATCATTTTGAGTATCGAAGCCAATACCACACAAGTCGTTTTTTATTTGGACGGTTCCTAATATTTTATCTAATCTTTTGGACCTACACTCCAAATCAAATTTGACCCTACTTGAATCTCGTAATTTCTCTTCTAATTCTAAAATGTTACACTCAAGTAAACACTTAATCTCTTCAAACTCAAGGAGCTCCTTTTTCGTAGCCTCCATTAAACCTCTAAGACTACCACTCTTACTTTCAACGTACTCGAGCTTCTCACTAAGAGTTATGTCACATGTCCAAAGGTCTTAACTAAAGCACTCTCATTATTAACCTTAGCACGATCTCTCAAACTAGCTTCTAACTTCAAGTTTGCCCTTTTTAATTTTACCGATTCAGCATACAACTCTTGAAAGGCTACTTGAAGCTCACTTTCCTCCTCATCTTCTTCATTCTCACTCTCACTTACTTCTCCACTCTCATTACCATTAAATTTTTAGGATTCACAAACAATGGCCTCAGAAGTGTCATGTATTAAGAGGTCATCATTGGACGATTTCTCACCTTCACTTACATGACTTGCCATGAACGCGGTAAAGTTGCGCTCAATGGGGTAATCGGGTCCCTCTTTCTTTTCACTCTCACTAAGGGTGGCATTATATGAAATTGGTTGCTTGACCTCCTTCCTTAGTTTAGTGGGACACTCTCTTTCCCTATGGTCATAACCCTCATAACTATAACATCTACTCTACTCGTACCTATTAAGATCATCATTATGCTTTGTAGGGAATTTCTCGGCTTTGTTGTACTTAGACTTATCAAATTTCTTAAAATCCTTTTTAAGATTGACTTTATTAAACTCAAGAAATTTTCTAAACTTCCTAGCAAACATAGCCATCTCATCGAAATCGATATCGCTCTCATCATCTGAAACTTATTTTTCCTCCTTTCGAGCTTCAAAGCGACGACCTTATCTTTATTCTTCTCGTCCTTGGAGGTAAACATGTCAAGTTCACAGGTTTGTAAGTCACCTACGAGCTCTTCAAGTTTTGTAGAGGCTAAAGTGAGTAAAAATTTTAAAACGGTCACTTTTGGAATAAACCTAACGGATAAGGACCTCAAAATTTTCTTTACTACACGGTTGTCGGGTATCCTTTCTCCCAAGTTAAACGATGAATTAACAGTGTCGAAAAGTCTAGCATATAATTCATCCAAAGTCTCACTTTCTAACATTTTAATGGTTTCAAATTGAGCAGTGAGGTTTTGTAGTTTCGAAGTTTTAACAACACTTGTTCCCTCATGGGTGAGTTGGATAATATCCCATGTCTCTTAGACATTTCACACGTCATAATTTCGTGGAATTCATCGAGTGTAACCGCACTAAAGAGGACATTCAAACCACGAGAATTAAAATTTGATAATTTAAGTTCATTCTCACTCCATATCTCTACGGGTTTAGGAACACGCTCACTTTCAACTAGACACGTAAGTGGAGACCACCCGCTAACTACCGATTGCCAAACCCGCTCATCTAGGGATTTAAGTGCCGATTTCATTCGCGCCTTCCAATACGCGTAATTTGAACCATCAAAAATAGAAAATTTTGTAAAAAGGAAGTTTTTCATTTTTAAACCAAAAGCAAAAGGATCTAACACAGTAATTTAGCGTTCCTGCTCTGATACCACTTGTTGGAGCGAATGCACCCAAATTTTAAACTTCAAATTATGGGGATTGTTCACTGGTATACCAAATTAAAAATTTCTTTTAAATTTAACAATTAACAGATCAAATATTATTTTCTTCCAAAATTAAACTTAAAGTGAAACTAAACTAAACACAAATTTTAAATTTCCACTTAAACAAAATCTAATTCAATTTAAGTTAAAACTATGCCAAACAAACTTAAGCATGCATTTTGCCAAATTAATTATGCCACCTAGAATTAATTAAATTAAGTTGAACCCAAACTTAGATTAGCATCAAAGAAAACTAATTTTATTTAAACCAATTTTTACCTTGATTAGACCTAAGCATGCATCTATGTGAGTTTGCAAGATAAAATAAACATAATCACACTACGTCGCAATGTACGAGGAAAACCCACAGCGAAAAAAACCTCGGACGACCCTACCTACAAGTTTACTAAGTATGGTTTTAAAAATACAAGACAAAAGACTTACAACACACGACTTGACTCCCTTCAATCCTCGACGCTTCTTCTTGCATCCATCTTCGCCTAGTCGATAATTTCAGAGTCCACCGAAGTCTTGGAATCCACAAATGGGGCACAGCTACCGTCAACCCACACATGATTCCTTTCACCGTATGAGAACACCGCAGCAAAACAATCTCCTTATTGGATAGAGAAGGAACCCAAACTTTCTCCTTAATGGGTAGAGAAGAAACTCGGTGCCAAACAATCTCCAAGAATATATATATATATATATATATATATATATATATATATATATATATATACGAACTTGGATTTAAACTAAAACATGGGTGTAACATCTGTTAATGGAAGAAATTTATTCTTGAAAACCTAACACATAGATGGAACTTTTGGATGAATGATTTTTGCTCTCAAAGACTTATAAACTCTCTCAAAAGTTCTGCTGAAAAATCCATTCCCGGCCTCTTTTAATTAGGTAACAAGATAGTGCAAGTAGTGGGAAAGAGGGACAAAACTGTAAAAAAACTGTCAGAAAAAAATGTTCCCACTTAAATTCCGTTCAAATGACATTTTGAGGTCGTTTGAACGACGGTGTTCGAACGAGATCACTGATGAGATAACCAACGAGATTTCAGAAAACTTTTCGTTTGAATTTTCGTTTGAACCAAACTTCTAGTGATAAAATAGGTAAAAAAATCGCACATTTTCGTTAGCAATGTCATGCGAATGACCTGGGAATTTCGTTCGAATGAGTTCCCAGTTTCGTTTGAACGACTTTTCAGAAACTCCTAAATTGCATTATAAGCCCAAAAACTTTTATGAGCCGTTCTAAAAAGATTTTCTGAGAAAAATATTCGGAGAAAAATAAAAAGTCATTGATGATCAAAGTTTATAAAACGAACACCCAAATAATTTTTCCAAGCTCCTATCTATATTAATGCATTCATACCTTTGGAGAACTTGGAAAATGAGACAATGTTGATGATGAGAAACAAGGCACTTGAAACCGGCAATGATATCTATACTTTTACTTGTCCACATTGTCTTTAACTCTTCAAACGGCATAGGCTTGAGGTACAACAATATATACTATGACTCAAATTATTTTGTCCGGAATTAAGTCAACACTACAAATTGACTCAATTGGAAATTTCTCCTTACAGATTTGCTTCATAGATAAAATCCTATGATTTATTTGACCATGAAAAAAATCAACGTGTCTTCATATTTAGAGATCTTTTTTTGTCAGTGACTACTCATACCCGTTCTTCTTAAGTTTCGTATGTTTGATTCTGTTGGGTTTGTGAAATTAATTCCATTGATTTGAGGTGGTGAGAAATAATGATTTTATGAAGAAACTATTATAATCGGGAGAATGAGTTTGGGATTGAAATATTTGGAGAAAGTGTTTAAATCAAGGGTATATATATATATATAGTATTTTTAAAATCACTGATGATGCTTGAACAGCACCACTCGTCAAGGTGTTTGTAAGCTCAAATCAGTGATAATAATGGCAGCACAAGAGTATACTAAATATAAGAGATTGAGATTAGGAGAAGGGGATGAACACCAATATAGAAGTGGTTCAGTCAATTAGGCTTACGTCCACTGTGCAAGTGAGTGAGTAAGGTCACTAAAATAAGGCACTAACGGCCATGGATACAGTCTCTCAAGCTTTCTCTCTCTACTGTGTAATTTGACAGAGTTTCAGTTAGGGTTGTAATTTCGAATCCTTTTGCAAGGTAGAGGATAACCTCTATATATAGTGTTTGGGGGGTGTAATGTACCCCCCAAGCATGCAATGAGCATGTGCGTGAAGATCCAATAGGTGAAAGGATGACACCTGGCTAATCTTCAACTAAGTAATAATTACCTCAATATACCCTCACGTAGAGGGAATGATTCAGTTATAACAGATTTGTCCACGTGCTTCAAACCATTCATGTACGCGTAGAAGCTTGGTTATCTTTGCTTGGTACCAACCTCGACCTGGGTGAGTACGAGGTCGGTGAGGTACGACCCTTGCCTTAGCTGGAAATTATATGATGACCTTGGCTGGGGTGCCAGTCGAGGTTAGATATGTGGAACATCGGCCAGGGCCGATGTTGACCTGACGCTTGATGCTGAGCCTGCAAGGTTGCTGATACTCAGTAAAGCTTGTAACGTCGGCTAAAACCGATGATGGGATTATTCATTGGGCCTAAGGGACTGTTGATTCTCACGTGGTGCTTGCAACGTCATTTGTAGCCGAATTGGGGTGGTGTTGGTAACGTCGGTTGTGGCCAACCTGATCAATGCTGAACTAATAGGTCCTTGCTGACCTTGACTTATTCTAAGCCGAGATGATGTTCGTGGTTGATGCAACGTTGGTTGTAGCTGACCTAATGTAGGACGTTATGGCTGATGGGTATTCTTAAACTCTTATTATCTTTGTCGTCATACAGGCCGAGGTTGATGTCTCTGAATTGGCAGGTACACATTGGGCATATCAATCACCCCCTAGCCCTTAGTTACCTATGTAAAATAGGTGACTAAGGGGTATGCAACTCTGAGGCTGTTCTTCCTTTTGTGCCAATATTTCTTTGATAAGTGTCAACTGTTGAAGTAGGTTGCGTGCCTTGCAAGTGCAATGATGATGGCCTTTTGGTCTCCCAAGGCAATAATGGGCCTTGGGATTTATGCCAGCACGATTTGGGTGTTTAAACATTTTTCCTTCTCTTCCTTCCTCATTTCCTTCACTTTCCCACCTAAGTTTTCTGTATTCTCTCTCTCTCTCTCTTCAAGAGCTCCATCGCTGCTGGGTTTTGTGAATTTTCTTTATTCTTAATCCTCCTATTCCTCATCTCGCACTCCCTCAGGTATTATTTTTATCTATTCTTTCCATTTTTAGCCCTTTTATTTCAATTTCATGCATTTTCCGGTGGTAGCTTAGGTTTTTCGGTGGGCTTATGAGTTTTCTGGTGGACTGTTCTTTACTATTCTTGATTGGAAATCTTTCAAATAACCACGTTTGATCTTTAAGTTGAGTTTTACCAAGTTGTTTGCTTTTAGTTTAGGGTCCCAAGTGTAAGATCGTCGTCCCATGCTCAGACCTTTTTATAAGCTCATAGAAGATTTCCCCTATTTTAGAGATAAGACCTTTGCAAAAATTAGGCAAATAGAGCTAGCCAAGAGGAAGCTCGTAAGACTAAGGTCTTCCCCCTCAGACCTATCTTCCCTCCACCTCTTAAGGTGATTTACCCTGAGCCTGCAGAGCCTGCTGAGCCAGCCGAGGATCCAATTGACCCCTCTCCAATGTCTGAGTCTGAGTCATCTACCTCAGACCCTATGTCTGTGGATTCATTTCAAGAGGCCATGGACTTCTCCATTAGGCAAGATCAGGTCCCTGATCAGGCCGAGGTCCAAAGTCGCGCCTCATCCCACAATGGTGCCAGCACTTCTCAAACTTCTTCTGATGTTGAAGTTGTGGGGCCGAGTGTGGCTATCCCACCACCTATTGATGTTGATCCCCTATCGGCAGCCACAGGGGTTGAGTTTGCTCAGAGGTTCCATGGAGGTGTTCCTACACCTGCCCAGGCTGATGTTGCGAGGGATGAAGATGACGGTCACGAGAGTGACGTTGATACCTCAGAGGCGGTCGAGATAGTGAGTATTGTAAATGAGTTCGACCTCTTAGCCTTTAGGCACTTTTATTCCATAGGTCCCTCTATCATGCTTAGAAGACCTCTGAGGGATGAGAGGGCCTTTCGTGGTCGAGATGGGGAGATCTGTGTATATGAGCAGGTGTTTAAGTTAGGATTTCGTCTCTCCATTCATCCAATAATTAGATCCATATTATCCCATATTAACTTGGCCCCCTCCCAATTATCCCCCAATGCTTGGAGGGTGATGATTGGAGGCATTTCCTATGGAGGGCAGTCCATCACTTCGGCCTTCATGTCAGGGTCTTCACAGGGTGCTATGTACCATCCTCTACTAGAAACCACCCGAGATACTACCACTTCCTAGCTAGGAAGTCTAATAAGAAGATGATGTTGGTCACCCAGACCTTAAATCATAATAGGAAACCACGGTACTTCTTCGTCTCAGGGGCATGGGAATTTGGTACATGTTCTCCCTCTTCATCACTAGAGCCGAGGACCCCTCTAAGGTGGGGAAAATTGTCATTATCTGCCAAAGCCGACCCTAGATTAAGCTAGGATAACCTAAAAATGGTTAAAGATCTTCAATATCAGGGGGAGCTTGGTTGGCTAGTCAAGTATGAGCATCTGATGACCCCCTACTACCTCTCTGAGACTGGTTTGGGGGGAAGTCCTTTAGCCGAGCTTCGTGAGTGTTTATTTTGCGTAAGTTTTACCTCTAATTTTATAATGTATCTACTATACTGACTCATATATATTTTTTATAGAGCGCCCAAAAGGAATCTCAGACGACCTGTGGGAGATGTCTGCATCAAGTCTTATCAAATTGGTGAAGAAAGCTGGGCTTAATGCACCTTCTCCTCCACCGCCTAAGCAGAGCGTCGGCACGTCCAAAGTCGACGCTACTAAGAAAAGGAAACCCCTACTGACTCGGAGGATCAGAGGCAGAGTAAGCACCAAAAATCTATCCCAATCTCCTTTGATGACGCATTGGCTGCTCATCTGGAGCAGCTGAAGATCAGTGACAGCCTGATTGGTTATGGTCTGAAGGCGATGGGCGCCATTGGCTCTGCAATGACCGATGCTGATAAGCGCTTCTTGCACTCTATAGAGACCCCTCTATTGGCCGAGTTTTGCCTTCACAGGTCTATCCAGGTAGAGATTTTAGCTTTTTATCCCAAATCTCACCTCGGCTTTTATTGGATTAAGGTTTGCATTCATACATCTGACTTTGTATTGCAGGGTATCCTGTCCATGCACCAGTTTATTGACTGGACCCTGAGGAAGCTGCCCTTAATTGAGAAGGGAAAAGAGTCCTAGAAGGTGGAGGCCTCTCTAAATTCTGAGGTTGAACGTCTGAAGACAGCCTTGGTTGAATTTGAAAATAAGGTGAAGCAGAGGGACAGGGACATTGCCAAGCTCCAGAAGGACCACACCTCTGCCCTGAAGGCCAAGGACGACGTTCTTCAACAAAAGGTTGATGCTGCTGTGAAAGATGCCCTTGAGGACGCCTCTGAGAAGATTTTTGCCGACTATAAGGTCTCTGACCAATTTATTAGTTTTGGCTTCGAGTACCTCGAAAGAGGTGTGAAAGATACTAGTAAATAGGCGGCCTTTAAAGAAAAAGAATCAGGGAGCTTGACAGCCTCAAACTTCATTGGTCTCGACTTTGGTAAGCCTCAGTTTTCTCAGGCCTTGCAAGAGGTTGAGGAGGAAGGAGGCGTTGCACCTGTAGAAACTGCCCACCCAGAAGCTACAGAGACTGAGGATGTCAACCCTCAAGATGATGGGGTCGAGGTTACCCACGTCAGCCAAAATAATAGGGCCGAGGTTACCGACCCTGTGGCTGCAGACACCTAGACCATAATTTGTGAAGATTTACACTTGTAATTTTTATTTTTCATCTATAATTATTTATAATCTCTGATAACATTCTCTAAGGCAATTTGGCTTGTAATTCTGACTTCTTCATGTTATATCATCATCTTCAGGGGATTTTTCTTCCTTTGATGAATGCTCCCTTAAATTATTTTATATGTCATACGATGGTGCTATTAAGGTCTCAAGTCTCGATATAATGGTGTCTTTATTAATTTCACCAAACTGCTATAAGGTCTGAGGTCACCACACTAAGATGTTACCCTCATTAATTTCACTAAGTTAATGATGTTTAAGGTCTGAGGTCATCAAACTAAGATGTCACCCTCATAAATTTCACCAAAAATGATGTTTAAGCTCTGAGGTCATCAAAATATGATGTTTTCCCCCAGGCCTTGTCACCAAATTATGTTGTTTAAGGTCTGAGATCATTAAACTAAGATGTTACCCTCATAAATAAATTTCACTAAAATGATGTTTAAGGTCTGAGGTCATCAAAATATGATGTTTTCCCTCAAGCCTTATCACCAAATTATCATGTTTAAGGTCTGAGGTCATCAAACTAAGTTGTTACCCTCATAAATTTCACCAAATTAATGATGTTTAAGGTTTGAGGTCATCAAAATATGATGTTTCTCCTCAGACCTTTTCACCAAATCATGATGTTTAAGGTCTGAGGTCATCAAACTAAGATGTTACCCTCATAAATTTTACCAAATTAATGATGTTTAAGGTCTTAGGTCATCAAAATATGATGTTTCCCCTCAGGCCTTGTCACAAATTATGATATTAATGGTCCGAGGTCATTAAATTAAGATGTTACCCTCATAAATTTCACCAAAAATGATGTTTAAGGTCTGAGGTCATCAAAATATGATGTTTCACCTCAGGCCTTGTCACCAAATTATGATGTTTAAGGTCTGAGGTCATCAAACTAAGATGTTACCCTCATAAATTTCACCCAATTAATGATGTTTAAGGTCTGAGGTCATCAAAATATGATGTTTTTCCTCAGACTTTTTCACCAAATCATGATGTTTAAGGTCTGAGGTTATTAAACTAAGATGTTACCCTCATAAATTTCACCAAATTAATGATGTTTAATGTCTGAGGTCATCAAAATATGGTGTTTCCCCTCAGGCCTTATCACCAAATTATGATGTCTAAGGTCTGGGGTCATTAAACTAAGATGTTACCCTCATAAATTTCACCAAATTAATGATGTTTAAGGTCTGACGTCATCAAAATATTATCTTTCACCTCAGACCTTGTCACCAAATCATGATGTTTAAGGTTTGAGGTCATCAAAATACGATGTTTCTCCTCAGGTCTTGTCACCAAATTATGATGTTTAAGGTCCGAGGTCATCAAACTAAGATGTTACCCTCATAAATTTTACCAAATTAATGATGTTTAAGGTCCGAGGTCATCAAAATATTATGTTTCACCTCAGACCTTGTCACCAAATCATGATGTTTAAGGTCTGAGGTCATCAAAATATGATGTTTCCCTTGAGGCCTTGTCACCAAATTATGATGTTTAAGGTCTGAGGTCATCAAACTAAGATGTTACCCTCATAAATTTCACCAAAAATGATCTTTAAGGTCTGAGGTCATCAAAATATGATGTTTCCCCTCAGGCCTTGTCACCAAATTATGATGTTTAAGGTCTGAGGTCATTAAACTAAGATGTTACCCTCATAAATTTTACCAAAGATGATGTTTAAGGTTCGAGATCATCAAAATATGATGTTTCCCCTCAGGCCTTGTCACCAAATTATGATATTTAAGGTCCGAGGTCATCAAACTAAGATGTTACCCTCATAAATTTTACCAAATTAATGATGTTTAAGGTTTGAGGTAATCAAAATATAATGTTTCTCCTCAGACCTTGTCACCAAATCATGATGTTTAAGGTCTGAGGGAATCAAACTAAGATGTTACCCTCATAAATTTAACCAAATTAATGATGTTTAAGGTCTGAGGTAATCAAAATATGATGTTTTCCCTCAGGCCTTGTCACCAAATTATGATGTTTAAGGTATGAGGTCATTAAACTTATATGTTACACTCATAAATTTCACCAAAAATGATGTTTAAGGTCTGAGGTCATCAAAATATGATGTTTCCCTCTGGCCTTGTCACCAAATTATGATGTTTAAGGTCTGAGGTCATCAAACTAAGTTGTTACCCTCATAAATTTCACCAAATTAATGATGTTTAAGGTTTGAGGTCATCAAAATATGATGTTACCCTCGTAAATTTTACCAAATTAATGATGTTTAAGGTCTGAGGTCATCAAAATATGATGTTTCTCCTCAGATCTTGTCGCCAAATCATGATGTTTAAGGTTTGAGGTCATCAAAATATGATGCTTCCCCTCAGGCCTTGTCACCAAATTATGATGTCTAAGGTCTGAGGTCATCAAACTAAGATGTTACCCTCATAAGTTTCACCAAATTAATGATGTTTAAGGTCTGAGGTCATCAAAATATGATATTTCTCCTCAGATCTTGTCACCAAATCATGATGTTTAAGGTCTGGGGTCATCAAACTAAGATGTTACCCTCATAAATTTTACTAAAAATGATGTTTAAGGTCTGAGGTCATCAAAATATGATGTTTCCCCTCAGGCCTTGTCACCAAATTATGATATTTAAGGTCTGAGGTCATTAAACTAAGATGTTACCCTCATAAATTTCACCAAAAATGATGTTTAAGGTCTGAGGTCATCAAAATATGATGTTTTCCCTCAGGTCTTGCCACCAAATTATGATGTTTAAGGCCTGAGGTCATCAAACTAAGATGTTACCCTCAGAAATTTCACCAAATTAATGATGTTTAAGGTTTTAGGTCATCAAAATATGATGTTACCCTCATAAATTTCATAAAATTAATGATGTTTAAGGTCTGAGGTCAGCAAAATATGATGTTTCCCCTCAAGCCTTGTCACCAAATTATGATGTTTAAGGTCTGAGGTCATCAAACTAAAATATTTTCCTTCAGGTCTTGTCACCAAATTATGATGTTTAAGGTCCGAGGTCATCAAAATATGATGTTTTCCCTCAGGCCTTGTCACCAAATTATGATGTTTAAAGTCTGAGGTCATCAAACTAAGATGTTTCCCCTCAGGCCTTGTCATCAAATTATGATGTTTAAGGTCTGAGGTCACCAAATTATGATGTTCACCCTCATAAATTTCACTACTAAAGCATGATGAAACAAATTATTGACATAGGAACTTCTCTTCTCATTAATGTTCTCTTCATAAAATGATACATTTACATGGAAACAATTATAACATCATATGTAATACTAGACTTCAGGTGATTAGCATTCCACGGATTGAATAAAGGTTTCCCTTTGAGATTTTCTAGTCGGTAGGTACCAAGTACAACCTCATCGACTATTTTATAAGGGCCATGCCAATTCGGGTGAAGCTTTGTCTTCTGCAACGTCTTTTTCAGCACTAGGTCTCCTATAGCTATAAGTCTTGATTTCACCCTTTTATTGTAGAACTTTATTGTTCTCTGCTGGTAGGCTGCCTGTCTGATCTCAGAGTCTTCCCTTCTTTCCTCAATCAAATCTAGGTCAAGTCTCCTCTCTTCCCCATTCTTCTCGGGGTCATAAGTCTGAACTCTATGAGTGGGGAGTTCTACTTCTGTATGTATGACGGCTTCTGAACCATATGCTAACATAAATAGGGTCTCCCCCGTTGGTGTACCTGGTGTTGTTCTGTAGGCCCATAACATAGCATAAACCTCTTTTGTCCATCTCCCCTTAGCTTCTTCCAACCTCTTTTTAATCCCGTCGAGGATTGTTCGGTTTGTGACCTCAGTCTGCCCATTTGCCTGAGGTCATCCAGGAGAGGAGAAGAACTGCTTTATCCCCACTCTGTCACAATATTTTTTTAAGGAAGAATTCTTGAACTGGGTTCCGTTGTCTGAGATAAGGGTGTTTGGAAGGCCATGGCTGCATATGATGCTTTTCCAGATGAACTGGAAGGTCTTTTGCTCTGTAATCGTGATCATCGACTGAGCCTCTACCCACTTGGAGAAGTAATCAATTGCAACTATCAAAAATCAATAATTATTCGCAGCTCTTGGCAATGGTCCCACCAGGTCAATCCCCCATACTGCAAATGGCCAAGAGGAACTGATTGACATCATAGGTTGATGAGGTTGATGCGGGATAGTGGAGAATCTCTGGCACTTGTCACACCTCTTCACGTAGGCTATAGCAACTTTGGCCAAGGTCAGCCACCAGTATCCCTGCATGATTATCCTCTTGGCTAAAGGTCTCCCTCCTATGTGACTAGAGCAAGAACCCTCGTGTACCTCCTATAGGATGTGGGGGACCTCTGTGGGGTGGACACATCTGATAAGAGGCAGTATAAATCCTTTCTTATATAGGACATCTCCAATTATTGAGAACTTTGTGGCTCTGTATCTTAACTTCCTCCTTCCTAACTCGGATTCTGGTAACTCTCCCTCTCTGATATATTTGATAAGGGGGTCCATCCATGAGTTCCCTAGATTCAAGTTGAGGCAAAAACTGACAACCTCTTATTCCTCAATGGTCGGTCTGAGCAAGATTTCGACTAGTACTGTCCTTTTGATGCCGGTCCTTATTATTGAAGCCAGCCTTACTAACGCATCTTCATGACTATTATTTTGTGAAGGTATCCTCTTCATCTTCACCTCTTCGAAGCCTTCTATCATCATCCTTACCCTCTTCAGTTATTTTTCCATCCTTTCATCCTTGGCCTCGTATACTCCAAGTATTTAGTTGACAACCAACCTCGAGTCACTGTGAAGTAAGAGTCGGCCAACTTTAAGGGCTTTTTCCAAGGAGAGGCCAGCTATCAAGGCTTCATATTCTGATTCGTTGTTCGAATCTTTGAAGTTGAACCTTAGCACATATTCAACGTCGGTACCATCCGGAGCTGATAGTATTAGCCCTACACCGCTTCTACTTTTGTAAGAAGACCCGTTGATGAAGAGGTTCCGAACATCTTCATTTGAAGAGAAGTGCCCCTCTGACAGGGTTCCTTGCTTGAAAAGGTACCTATCTTCCTCATTCTCAGCTACTCCTTTTCTGGCTCTGCTGGACATAACCTCTTTCGAATCTCGGAAGACGTTACTGTTTGATCCCTCTGCAATCTCCGAATTATTCTCAATCTCAGCCTCTTCCCATGTGAACTCAGCAATAAAGTCTGCGAGTGTCTGCCCTTTAATGGCCACCCTGGGTTGATAAGTAAGGCCATACTCTCCCAACTCGATGGCCCACGTCATCAATCTGCCTGACATCTCAGGCTTGTGGAGGACTTGCCTTAGTGGGGAGTCAGTGAGGATGACCATATAATGGGCTTGGAAGTAGGGTTTCATCTTCTTAGAAGCGTTTATCAAAGCGTAGGCCAAATTCTCCATCCGAGGATAGTTCTTTTTAGACCCTTGAAGGGCCTTACTATTGAAGTATACTGGCCTTTGTACCCCAACGTCTTCCCATACTATGGCTACACTTATAGCTGATTCTGAGACTGCTAGATAAACATACAACTTTTACCCCAGAATGGTCCGAGATAAGAGCAGAGGGGATCCAAGGTATGACTTGAGCTCTTTAAAGGCCTTGTCACACTCTTCATCCCACTCGAAGGCCATTCTAAGCTCCTTGAAAAATGGAAGACACTTGTTTGTGACTCTGGAAACAAACATGTTGAGTGTTGGCACTCTTCCAGTGAGCCTCTGAATGTCTTTTATACTTCTTGGTGTCTTCATATCAAGCAAAGCCTTGCTCTTTTTGGGGTTGGCCTCTATCCCCCTCTGGTTGACGATGAATCCAAGAAACTTTCTGGCTCCTACTCCGAAGACACACTTGGAAGGATTGAGTTTCATTCTGTATAAGTCCATGGTGTCGAAAGTTCTCTCTATGTCGGTTATGTGAGTGCAGTACTTCAAGCTCTTTGTCAACATATCATCTACATATACCTCCATGGTCTTGCCAATTTGATCTTCAAACATCTTATTTAAAAGGCGTTGATACGTGGCCCTGTATTTTTTAAGTCGAATGGAATGACCTTATAGTAATAGGTCCCCTTGTCTGTGATGAATATTGTTTTCTCTGAGTCTTCAGCATCCATGAAGATCTGATTGTAGCCTGAATACGCGTCTATGAAGCTCATAAGTTCATGCCCTGCCATGGCATCTACCATCTGATCAATCCGAGGTAAGGGATAGTTGTCTTTCAGGCAAGACTTGTTCAAGTCGGTGAAGTCTACGCACATCCTCCATTTCCCATTGGCTTTAGGCACAATAACGGCGTTTGATAACCACTCTGGGTATATGACTTCCCTGATAAATTTTGCCTCTTCCAACTTTTTGACCTCTTTCTTGATGACATCATACTTTTCCCTTGAGTAAACTCTTCGCCTTTGTTTGATTGGCCTAACATCTTCTGCCACGTTGAGTTTGGGGAACATAACCTCCGGGTCTATGCCAGGCATGTCTGCATGGCTCCAAGCAAAGACACTCTGCCTCTTCTCTAAAAAATTTATCAGCTCTTCCTTGATCTCCGGTCTTAAGGCCTTGCCGATTTGGATGGTATTTTCCGGTTCGTCCTCATTGAGGACGATGGATTCTACCTCTTCCGCGGCCTCTCCTTTCTTTAATTTTACTTCATCCCTAGGATCAAGTGTATCAATATTATACGTGGTTATTGCCCTCTTATGTGCCTCTCTCTCTCTTTCGCGGAGTTGAAGTAGCATTCTCGTGTCGTAGTCTGGTCACGCTGCACTTCCCCTACCCCGTAGGGGGTCGAGAATTTTAGCATTTGGTGGACCGTTGATGGCACCGCCTCAAATTCCTTGAGGGCTACTCTTCCTATGATGAGGTTATAGGCCGAAAAGACATTTTTATCCATCACAAAAAAATTGATCCTCCTGGTCAACCTCTTAGGCCACTCGTCTCCCATTCGTACATATATCCCATACATGCCCAATGGATGGACCTTTTTACCACTGAAGCCCATCAATGGATGATGATAGGGTACCAGCCTAGCTCTGATGACGCCTAGGCTCTTAAAACATGTCCAGAACATCACGTTCGCTGAACTTCCTCCATCTACGAGGATTCTCTATACCTCACATCCATGCACTCTTGTTGTTATTACCAAAGGGTCATCATGCGAGCAAAGATACCTTTGAAGTCGAGTCGGGAGAATCCAACTATAAGAGTATCCATATCAACCTTCTTTCTCTTCTGCTTGGCTTCTGAAGATTCCAGATTCACAACCTCTACTTTGGCCACTGACTTAGCCTCTGCCACATGAGCTTTACGGTCGTCTACTTCAGAGCCACCCCCTGCCAGTCCTCCATAGATGGTGTTAACACTAAAGGAGATCATACCAACCCTCTTCACTGGGGCATTGTCATCCTTTGGTGGGAGGTCAGGATCGTCCTCATCATCACCATCTGAGTCCTCATATCTTCTCGCTGGGGTTTCATCTCGACATCTGTCATTTCTCTTCTTTTTAGGGTCATCTCTTCCCCTCTTAGGAGCCTTACCATCGACATACTTCCTCAACTTTTTGGACTTCAACATCTTCTCGATTTCATCCTTTAAGGTGAATCACTTGTCTGTCACATGGTCGCGGTCTTGGTGGAACTCACACCATAGGTTCTTATTCCTCTTATGCGGAGGAGCCTTCAACTTCTTTAGCCATCTCAGGGATCGATCATTCTTGATTTCGTTGAGGATGTGTTCGTAGCTCACGGTTAGAGGAGTATAGTGTGGAAACTTATCATCAGCAGACCTCTTTTTTCCATCTTTCTTTCTTTGGAACTTCCCACTGCCACTCCCGTTATCATCCTCATACTTCGCGGCCATAGCCTCTTTCTCATTCATGACCTTTCCTGTAGTTGCCAATAGCTCTGCCATGGACTTGGGAGGGTCTTTCACAACCTTACATTGCAACTTCCCCTTCTGGAGTCCTCTAATGAGGGTTGTCATGGCTATATTCTCTTCATAATCTTCAACCTCTAATATTTCTTTATTGAATCTAGCAATGTATTCTCTTAGGCTCTCGTTTTTGCCTTGCTTGATATACAATAGATGGGTGGCCTTCTTTTGAGGTCTTACCCCAAAACAGAAATTGTGAATGAACCGTTCGGCCAAGCCCTTAAAGTTCTCAATTGAGTTCTTCAAAAGAGAGGTAAACCAGATGTGTGCAGCTCCCGTCAAAGTCCCAGAGAAGGCCCGACACTTCATCTCATCTGGGATTGAATAAATATCCATCGCATACTGATACATCTTAATATGATGTACAAGGTTGGTACTACCATCATATTTGGGAGACACCGTAGGTGGTTTGAACTTTGCAAGGGTTGGGAAGCTCACTATCCTGGCCACGAATAGGGAGCCCTCTGAGAAACCTCTTTGCAATGGGTCTCAAATTTTGATGAGGTTCCCTATCTTCTCTTTCAGGCATTAGATGGAATCATTCTATGACCTTTCAACGTCGGCCTGGCCGATGTTGTCCCTAGCCACCTCTAAGGGGTGGACTGAGGGTTCCCCAGCTGCAGCACAATATCGATTGTTAACCTCCTCTTGATCCCTTTCTCGGCCTTGTTGGGGTCGCCATGATGAGGCCGATGTTCCCCATCTTCCCTTTGTGACCCTGCTACACTTCTTGATCTGGATAAGCTCTACCTCAGGTCATTTACTGGGTTGAGCCTTTCAAAGGCCGACCCTCTGCTTAAGCGATCAAAAACTGATCCTCTTTGTTGGGCACCACCATCTCTTTTGCCCCCACAACCTCGGCTTTGCTGGATAAGACGTACAGTGTTGTTTGAAACCTCATACGGCTCCCAGCAGTCTTATAGAGCATCTTCTGCCTCCATATCATCAAACCTATCCTCAGGGCAAGGGTTTCCTTGCCTCCCCAAACGTAAATTCTTAGGGTCAACAACGTCCCTCCTCCGTTGAAGGGTAGGTTGGTCTTTTCGCGGTGCCTGGGGTGGTCCCCTGGCTTCAGGATGGGGTTGAACATCTGCTGGAGTAATCATCTCCGGTGAGACCCCAGGTGGCCTCATTATATTTTGATTGAGTTGTGCACACTGCTCATTCATTGCTTGTTATGTCGCAGCCAAATATCTCAAGGTTGCATCCACCTCAGCCATTTCGAACTGGGGTGGTGCCTGGCTGAAATTAGGCCCTCCGTCACCAGGTGGAGGAGGAGGTGGTGGTAACTCCGGTGCCATATGCTAAGACTAAAGAGCTTGTTAGGAGGTGAGCTTAATACCTTTAAGGACCTCTTTCAATGGTGAAACAACTCCATGCAAGGGGTGAGGCCTAGTTCACCACCAGAGTCTATGGTGAGGTTAAGCAGCAAAAGAAGAAGAAACAGCTTCTCGTTCCCACGGACGGTGCCAAAATGATGATGCTTGAAACAACACCACTCGTCAAGGTGTTTGTAATCTCAAATCAGTGATAATAATGGCAGCATAAGAGTATACTAAATATAAGAGATTGAGATGAGAAGAAGGGGATGAACACCACTATATAAGTAGTTCATCCAATTAGGCCTACGTCCACTGTGCAAGTGAGTGAGTAAGGTCACTAAAATAAGGCACTAACAGCCATAGATACAATCTCTCAAGCTTTCTCTCTCTACTGTGTAATTTGACAGAGTTTCAGCTAGAGTTCTAATTTCGAATCATTTTGCAAGGTAGAGGATGACCTCTATATATAGTGTTTGGGGGGTGTAATGTACCCCCCACGCATGAAATGAGCATGTGAGTGGAGATCCAGTCAGTGAAAGGATGACACCTGGCTAATCTTCAACTAAGTAATGATGACCTCAATATTTCCTCACGTGGAGGGAATGATTCAGTTATAACAGATTTGTCCACGTGCTTCAAGCCATTCATGTACACGTAGAAGCTCGATTGTCTTTGCTTGGTACCAACTTCGGCCTGGGTGAGTTCGAGGTTGGTGAGGTATGACTCTTGCATTGGCAGGTAATTATATGATGACCTTGGCTGGGATGCCAGTCGAGGTTAGATATGGGGAACGTCGGCCAGGGCCGATGTTGACCTGACACTTGATGCTGAACCTGCAAGGTTGCTGATACTAGGTGAAACCTGTAATGTCGGCTAAAGCCGATGATGGGATTGTTCATTGGGCCTAAGGAATGTTGATTCTCACGTGGTCTTGCAACGTTATCTGTAGCTGAATTGGGGTGGTGTTGGTAACGTCGGTTGTGGTCGACCAGATCAACGCTGAACTAATAGGTCCTTACTGACCTCGACTTATTCCAAGCTGAGTGTAACACCCCGTATTTTTGTGCATTAATTATTTAATTAATTCGGGAATTCAAAATTACTTGTGTGTCGTAATTTTAACTGAATTAATTATTGTAATTTATATTTAAATATTAATCGGGGAGTGAATTGTTAATATTTAGGGAAATTTATTTACTAAGTGAATAATAATAATGTATTTACGTCATTTCGGGTATTAATGACGAGGTATGGACTTATTTCAGTCGGGAGTCAGTATAGACTAATTTGGGTGTGAAATATGAATTTTTATAAATTAATTCGGATGCCAATTCTGAGTGTACGGTTGAGTCCGAATGGGCCGAGATAGTCAGAAAAGTGTACTCGAGGGTAGTAAACTGGTCACGGGACGTTTTTAGACATAGCCGAGCCCACACGGGGGCATTCGGGTCACTTGGGCTTGGCCCATTGGACAAAAAACGGGATTAAGGTTAATTAAACAGTTAAAAGAAACAAGGGAACGTCTAAATTGATTTTGAGAGAAGACTTAGAGGGTTAGGAAACCCTAACAGCAGCCAAAGGCAAATTTGGGGATCACAGGAGAGCCAAAAAGAGTCATCTTCAACCTTGAGCACTCACGGTTCCAAATTCAGACTCTACGAACCTTAAGGCAAGTGGTTATCTTGCTGTAGCATATAAAGTGTATTCCAATTTATATTCATGTGATGTGTGTAATCAAAGAAAATTCGTTTTAGGATTTAAAGGGGGTATAAACATGGGGTTTTGTAAACCATGAATCTGATTGCTAAATTGATTAGAAAATCATATATAATCTGAGTGGTATATTTGTATCGGGTAAAATGTGTAAACCCAGATGAATTGGAGACGAATTTGTTGTAAAGGAATTGATGTCTAAATGGGTTAAAGATTAAATGGAATTTTACCCCAACTAGGAAAAATAGTAGAGAAAGTGAAATTACTGATGTTGTTGGACTTTATAGAGGTTCCTCATAAGGTTTTTGATGTCTATTGTCGATGGGAAAGCTTGGTTTTCAGTGTACAAGAAACTAGGGTTTGGAGGTGGGCGTCCATGGCTGAAACAACCAACTCGGGGAAGACGAGGACCTGATCGATCGATCGATGGTCCGAAAATTTTGACAGTTCGCCCAGTTCTTTTATATGTAGGAAATTAAATAAACATCCTACCATGCCTTAATTGTTGATTAATTGATACATGGGTTTAAATCTAATTAATTGTGAATAAAAAAAATAATTAGGAATTAAGGGCGATTTGGTGTGACACATCATGATTAAAATTAATCGGTATGTGGAGGAAATTAGGTGTGATATACTAGAGTTAAAATTTTGGGAATTACGATTCAAATTTTTAAATACGGACTGAGTGGACAAGCCCGGGGATATTGGTGGGGTGATGCCGATACGAAAATTTGATTTAGGTGAAGGCTAAATAATTTAGAGTCGGGAATATAGACTCGGGTGTTGTTTTAATTCGGGCTACGAGAGTAAGACTGAATATTGGTTGGGGCGATACCAAAGAACATTAATGTGCAAATTAATAAATAATTCGAGTTGGGCCATAAACTCATAAAAAAAAGGAATAGGCTTGTGTCACGGACTTAGTACACGGTATATCCGGGATATTTTATAATTATATATATACGTGTGTGATAGTATATATATATAGCGTGTGCATCAATATCAGTGATTAATATTATTATTATATACTTTAGTGCTATAGGGGGAGGTTGCGCATAGTGGATGAATCCCCTAGCTTGAGGAGTAGGGCGAGTATAATCCCAGGTCATAGCGTCCGTTATATGGGAGAGGGGCATCTCACTTTCAGGGAAGGAATATGACCGCCTCCAACATGTATGTATTAACCAAGTTAGTGAGCGATTCTGACTTGGGGTAACTAGGTTATGTGAATGCACCTAGTGGGACAGCACTTTAGAGAATTTATACCCGGTGAGACTTTACTCGGGGGTTATTATTATTAAATGTTATTTCAGTATGTTTATGAATACTGTAATATGACTAAGTATATAATTAGGTAAATAATTATATACGGGCTAAATAATACAAAGCATGAGTTGTATTATATGTATAACAGATGTGGAAGTTATACGAAATTAAAGGGAAATGATTTAATTAAGTTATGTTGGTAATAACTTAAAAATCATAATTAAGGCTTACTCGGTTAGAGTAGGGTGTTTACAAGGGTTATAATTTATCTAGTCAGGAGAATAAGAACTAGGTAAATTTAATTAAGGCGTTAGTAGTGCACATTAGAAGAGGGGTGAGGATGTCCTCAAGGGAGTGCGGCACTAACTAAAATATGGAGAGCATGCATATTTATTTATTACTGCAAGTTAATCATTTGCTAAATGTTTTTCAAATGTTTTGGGTACTAACCCTTGCTATAAAAAAAATTTAAAAACCTTTTAGTGTTCAGCCACATGGACGCCAGACTTGACTCTATATCAGGGATCCGTCGCTGCAGCATATGTGGATGCTGCGGGAGATTTGATAGACGCCTCATTCTTTCATTTCCAGTATAGAGACATCTTATCAGTTATTTCGATCATGTAGCTCACAATTCATTTAGCTTTTGTCAGACTTGTTGAGATTGATTACTTGTTTTTATTTTATATTTATTGGAGTTTGGGCCAATGGTTTATTCGGTCAGTTAATTAATTGTGAATGGTTGTTTCAGTTACTTGTGATTATTGTGTCATTTTATTTCCGCATGAGTTTCATTTAAGTTAATTAAAGATAAAACTTGACACCGGTCTATTTTTCTCATTTAGGTGGTTAGTAATTAAAAAGACGACAGTGATGCTAAGAATGATCCAACTCAGAAATTTCTTCTAACTTAATTTATGACTGATCACCCGGGGTTAATTAGGCGGGGTGTCACAGATGGTATCAGAGCATCAGGTTCTAGTGTCCGTAGGATCTGTGCGGCTTACTACGTTTCAGCATAGCATTTGGTTGTTATAGAGCCCTATTATTAGGACTGTTGATTCTTTTTCCGCTTGTGAGTTATCGTATTTCTGCTGTGAATTTTTTTTGTATAAATTGTGTACTTATACAGTTGAATCTATTTCAGATGCCACCGAGGACACAGAGAGCGGAGAGGGCTGAGGCTAGGGACGAGGTCAGGGAGGCTCATCAGGAGCCACAAGTACCGCCACCCCCACTCGAGTTGATTTCCACCACTCAGGTGGAAGTGACTGTGTCCCAGGCAGTCGAGACAGCGATGCGAGCTATGGCAACTCACTTTCCACAGCCCCAGGCACCGCCTCCAGTGGCACCAGTAGTTCAGGCACCAGTGGGGCCACCATCTTGGCAGTGGGTTAGGGAAACCTTTCAGAAGGGTCACCCACTTGAGTTTCGGGGTAGCACAGATGTAGTAGAGGCTTGCAACTGGAAGAAGAACATTCAGCGCCATCTGCGCATGCTGGAGTGTACCGAGTTGCAGAAATAGATGCTTGCTACCTTTCGTCTGTTGGGGGCAGCCTTACAGTGGTGGGAGTCAGTTACCACCGTTGAGGAGCGGGATTTGATGTCGATAGCAGAATTCTAGGTGTGGTTCGACCGCATCCGCAATTACTTTCCACCAGCAGTAGAGGTTGAGATGAGGAAGAAGTTCAGCGATTTAGTACAGGGTGACCGATCAGTAGCAGACTATGAGGAAGAATTCACCTGTTTGGAAAACTTTGTGCCAAATGTGGTGAACGATGAGGAGAGGAAGAAATCGAGATTTATGGATGGCTTAGCCTGGCGGATCAGGCAACATTTAATTGGGAATCTGGCGTTAGTGACTTATATAGATGTCGTTAATGCCGCACTCGTGCATTGTCAGGATCATCGCTTCCATGCGAAGGGGAGCAAGAGAGTAGGGGAGCTGAGCCAACAGGGCAAGGCGGTTACTAGTGGTGACAAGAGTGGTACTCAGCAGCAGACTGACAGTCAGCAAGGGAATCAGGCTAAGAAGTTTAAGCCTGGTGGGTTCAGACCGGGAGGAAAGGGGTTCAGGCAGGGGCAGCCGGGCCTGAATCAGCAACAGGTTCCTCAGGGCCAAGGGAACAATGGGGGAGGCCAGCAGGGCCAGCCACGTCAGGGCCAACGACAGGGGGATGGTCAGAGACACTGTTTTGTTTGTGGCCAGCCAGGACACTTCAAGAGGGAGTGCCCACAGAGGGGAAGAGGTCAACAATAGGAGGCTCAACAGGGGTAACAGGGGCAGATGCTGCCAGCAGCACCAGCTCCACCCGCCCCACTGCAACAGGGGCAGATGCACTACGGGCGTGTGCATAACGTCCGGGATGTTCCCAATCCCCCAGTGCAGTAAGCACCGCCAGCAGTTGAGGGTATGTTTCTCATTCATGGTTATGAGGGTAGTATTCTTTTTTACACGGGATCATCGCATTCATTCATTAAATTTAATTTTGCTAAACAAGCCGGATTACTAGAAACCGCGGGTAGTCTTTGGATGTGTGTAGAGTCACCAGTAGGCAGCGGGGTTTAGATTCACTCGATTTGTCGGGGGGTGGACATTTTGATTAGGAGGCTTAGTTTAGCAGCGGACCTCTTAGTGTTAGATATGGAGGGGTACGATGTCATCCTGGGTATGGACTGGTTGGCCGGTTATCGGGCGACTGTGGATTGTTATGAGAGGACGATCGTGTTCTCCATTCCAGGGCAGGAGATATTCTTAATAGCAATGCCGTTACCCGAGGGAGGGTCACGCACGCACCTGTATTACATCGAGGAGGAGACCTCACAGGAGGTGGCGATTTCGTTGGACTCGATCCCGGTAGTGAGGGACTTTGAGGATGTGTTCCAGGAGATACCAGGGTTGCCACCTAGCAGGGAAATCGAATTTATAATAGATTTAGCACCAGGGACGAGGCCGATTGCTCGGGCCCCATACCGTATGGACCCTTAAGAGATGCGTGAGCTGAGAGAGCAGATTCAGCAGCTTCTGGGTCAAGGTTTCATTCGACGGAGTACATCGCCGTGGGGTGCACCAGTGTTGTTTGTGAAAAAGCAGGATGGCTCACTACGGTTATGCGTGGACTATAGAGAGCTGAACAAGGCGACGATACGAAATAAGTATCTGTTGCCTAGGATTGATGATCTATTTGACCAGTTCAGAGGGGCGTCTTACTTCTCTAAGGTCGACTTGAGGTCAGGGTATCATCAAATACGTATTCGAGAGGAGGATGTTCCTAAGATCGCTTTCTTATCGCGGTATGAATCTTATGAGTTCAGGGTGATGCCATTCGGGCTCACCAATGCACCAGCAGTGTTCATGGACCTCATGAACAGGGTTTCCAGGGAGTTTCTCGATCAATTTGTCATCGTGTTCATTGACGACATCTTGATCTACTCGCGCATCGAGAAGGAGCACGCGGACCATCTGCGTATAGTTTTACAGACATTGCGGGATCACCAGCTCTATGCCAAATTCGAAAAGTGTGGATTTTGGCTATGGGAGGTTCAGTTTCTTGGCCACGTGGTGTCCGACCGGGGTATTACGGTGGATCCGAGTAAGGTTTCGGCGGTGAGGGAATGGGGGTAGCCCACGACACCGGCCGAGGTGCGCAGTTTTCTAGGATTGGCCGGTTATTACAGGCGGTTCATCAAAGGATTCTCAAAGATTGCAGGCCCTTTGACGAATCTGACCCGGAAAGGGGTACCTTTCACTTAGAGTGATCATTATCAATTAGCTTTCAACGAGCTAAAGGACAAGTTGACATCTGCACCCGTACTTGCATTGCCAAAGGGAGGATTAGAGTATCGGGTTTACACTGACACATCCTTACAGGGACTTGGGGGTGTGCTTCAGCAGGAGGAAAGGGCTATAGCTATGCGTCCATAAAGCTAAAGCCCCACGAGAGGAATTACCCCACTCACGACCTGGAGTTAGCAGCGATCATTTTTGCTTTGAGGATATGGAGACATTATCTTCTGGGAGAGCAGTTCACGTTATTCACGAATCACAAATCACTTCAGTATCTCTTCACTCAGAAGGATCTGAATATGAGGCAGAGGCGATCGCTAGAATTCGTGAAAGACTACCAGTTTGATATTCAGTATCATCCTGGTAAGGCTAATGTGGTAGCAGATGCATTGAGTCGGAGACCGACGGGGGAAATATCAGAAATCTGGAAAGCGAAGTGGAGAGAGCTTCGATATGAGGATGATGTAGCCAAGGCTTGCATGTCAACATTATCCATCACACCTGAGATCATCATGCGGGTTGTGAGGGCTCAGGCAGAAGATCAGATATGCCGGGATAAGGTGAGCCAGTTGCTAGCTGAGGGAGCAGAGGGTTACTCGGTCAGCTCAGAAGGAGGCTTACGCCATAATGGGAGGTTAATTGTGCCAGAGGATGAGGAGTTGAGGCACGCGGTTATGACAGAGTCCCATGGGTCAATATTCGCGGTACATTCCGGTGGGGATAAAATGTACCAGGATATGAGGAGACGGTATTGGTGGGAAGGAATGAAACGAGACATAGCAGAGTTTGTTTCGAAGTGTGCTACGTGTTAGTTGACGAAACTGGACCATCAGAGACCATCAGGGATGCTACAATCGCTGGATATTCTCGTGTGGAAGTGGGAGAGCATCTCCATGGACTTTATTACAGGGTTACCGGCATCGCAGAGGGGTCACGATTCCATATGGGTCATTGTGGATTGGTTGACCAAAGTAGCCCACTTCCTGCCAGTTCGCACAGACTTTGAGACGATGCGTTATGCGCAGCTATTCATAGAGGATATTGTTAAACTGCACGGAGTACCGGTAAATATTGTGTCTGACAGAGATAAGATCTTCGTGGCCCACTTTTGGCAGAGTTTTCAGGAGGCCATGGGCACGGAGTTATGTTTAAGTACAGCCTATCACCCACAGACTGACGGGCAGACTAAGAGAGTCAATCAGATGCTGGAAGATATGCTCATAATGTGCATATTAGACTTTGGGGGAGGTTGGGAGAAATATCTTCCTCTGGTAGAGTTCGCGTATAACAACTCTTACCAATTCACGATCGGCATGGCACCATTCGAGGCACTTTATGGGAGACCTTGTTATTCATCCGCTTGTTGGTTAGAGGTGGGGGATAACAAACTATTGGGGCCGGAGATTGTTCAGGAGACGTCTTCCAAGATAGAGTTGATCCGAGGGAGGATTCGGATAGCTCATGATAGGCAGAAGAGTTACGCTGATGCTTCACGGAGACATGTGGAGTTAGAGGTTGAGGGCCAAGTATTGGTCCGGGTATCTCCTATGAAAGGGGTTATGAGGTTCGGCAAGAAGGGTAAGTTAGCATCGAAGTACGTGGGACCTTTCCCTATTATCGAGAGGGTGAAACCAGTAGCTTACAGGTTGGGATTGCCAGAACACCTTCAGCTGATACACGACGTGTTCCATGTGGCATCGCTGAAGAAATATCGCAGGAGCGAGAGAGCCTTCTGGCACATTCCTCTCGAGGAAATTGATTTACATCTAGACATCTCATATGAGGAGAGACCGGTGGATATTCTGGCCCGTAGTGAACGGAAGTTACGATCCAAGGTTGCTCCACTAGTTAGAGTATAGTGGGGTCATCACAACGTTGACGAGTCTACCTGGGAGCAGGAGGAGGATATGCGGGAACAATATCCAGAGCTTTTCACCACAGGTACGACCTAATTTTGGGGACGAGATTCCTTTGTAAGGGGGGAGTATGTAACACCCCGTATTTTTGTTCATTAATTATTTAATTAATTCGAGAATTCAAAATTACTTGTGTGCCGTAATTTTAATTGAATTAATTATAGTAATTTATATTCAAATATTAATCGGGGAGTGAATGGTTAATATTTAGGGAAATTTATTTACTAAGTGAATAGTAATAATGTTATGTCATTTTGGGTATTAATGAAGGGGTATATACTTATTTCAGCCGGGAGTCGGTATAGACTAATTTGGGTGTGAAATAAAAAAATTTATAAATTAATTCAGATGCCAATTATGAGTGTACGGTTGAGTCCGAATGGGCCGAGATAGTCAGAAAAGTGTACCCGGGGGTAGTAAACGGGTCACGGGACGTTTTTAAACATAGTCGGGCCCACACGGGGGCATTCGGGTCACTTGGGCTTGGCCCATTAGACAAAAAACGGGATTAAGGTTAATTAAACAGTTAAAAGAAACAAGGGAACGGCTGAATTGATTTTGAGAGAAGACTTAGAGGGTTAGGAAACCCTAACAGCAGCCAAAGGCAAAGGAGAGCCAAAAAGAGTCATCTTCAACCTTGAGCACGCACGGTTCCAAATTCAGACTCTACGAACCCTAAGGCAAGTGGTTATCTTGCTGTAGCATATAAAGTGTATTTCAATTCATATTCATGTGATGTGTGTAATCAAATAAAATTCGTTTTGGGATTTAAAGGGGGTATAAACATGGGGTTTTGTAAACCATGAATCTGATTGCTAAATTGATTAGAAAATCATATATAATCTGAGTGGTATATTTGTATCGGGTAAGATGTGTAAACCCGGATGAATTGGAGACGAATTTGTTATCAAGGAATTGATGTCTAAATGGGTTAAAGATTAAATGGAATTTTACCCCAACTTGGAAAAACAGTAGAGAAAGTGAAATTACTGATGTTGTTGGACTTTATAGAGGTTCCTCATAAGGTTTTTGATGTCTATTGTCGATGGGAAAGCTTGGTTTTTAGTGTAGAAGAAACTAGGGTTTGGAGGTGGGCGTCCATGCTTGAAACAACCAACTAAGGGAAGACGAGGACCTGATCGATCGATCGATCGATGGTCCGAAAATTTTGACAGTTTGCCTAGTTCTTTTATATGTAGGAAATTAAATAAACATCCTACCATGCCTTAATTATTGAGTAATTAATACATGGGTTTAAATCTAATTAATTGTGAATAAAAAAATTAATTAGGAATTGAGGCCGATTTGGTGTGACACATCATGATTAAAATTAATCGGGATGTGGAGCAAATTAGGTGTGATATACTAGAGTTAAAAGTTTGGGAATTACGATTCAAATTTTTAAATACGGACTGAGTGGACAAGCCCGGGGATATTGGTGGGGCGATGCCGATACGAAAAATTGATTTAGGTGAAGGCTAAATAATTTAGAGTCGGGAATATAGACTCGGGTGTTGTTTTAATTCGGGCTACGAGAGTAAGACCGAATATTGGTTGGGGCGATACCAAAGAACATTAATGTGCAAATTAATAAATAAATCGAGTTGGACCATAAACTCATAATAAAATGGAATAGGCTTGTGTCACGGACTTAGTACACGGTATAGCCAGGATATTTCATATTTATATATATACGGTGTGTGATAGTATATATATATGGTGTGTGCATCAATATAAGAGATAGATATTATTATTATATACTCTAGTGCTATAGGGGGAGGATGCGCGTAGTGGATGAATCCCCAAGCTTGAGGAGTAGGGCAAGTATAATCCCAGGTCATAGCGTCCGTTATATGGGTGAGGGGCATCTCACTTTTAGGGAAGGAATATGACCGCCTCCAACATGTATGTATTAACCAAGTTAGTGAGCGATTCTGACTTGGGGTAACTAGGTTATGTGAATGCACCTAATGGGATAGCACTTTAGAGAATTTATACCCGGTGAGACTTTACTCGGGGGTTATTATTATTGAATGTTATTTCAGTATGTTTATGAATACTATAATATGACTAAGTATATAATTAGGTAAATAATTATATACGGGCTAAATAATACAAAGCATGAGTTGTATTATATGTATAACAGATGTGGAAGTTATATGAAATTAAAGGGAAATGATTTAATTAAGTGATGTTGGTAATAACTTAAAAATCATAATTAAGGCATACTCGGTTAGAGTAGGGTGTTTACAAGGGTTATAATTTATCTAGTCAGGAGAATAATAACTAGGTAAGTTTAATTAAGGCGTTAGTAGTGCACATTAGAAGAGGGGTGAGGATGTCCTCAAGGGAGTGCGGCACTAACTAAAATATGGAAAGCATGCATATTTATTTATTACTGCAAGTTAATCATTTGCTAAATGTTTTTCAAATGTTTTGGGTACTAACCCTTGCTATAAAAACTTTTTAAAAACCTTTTAGTGTCCAGCCACAGGGACGCCAGACTTGACTCTATTTCAGGGATCCGTCGCTGCAGCATATGTGGATGCTGCGGGAGATTTGATAGATGCCTCATTCTTTCATTTCCAGTATAGAGACTTCTTATCAGTTATTTCGAGCATGTAGCTCACAGTTCATTTAGTTTTTGTCAGACTTATTGAGATTGATTACTTATTTTTATTTTATATTTGTTGGAGTTTGGGCCAATGGTTTATTCGCTCAGTTAATTAATTGTGAATGGTTGTTTCAGTTACTTGTGATTATTGTGTCATTTTATTTTCGCATGAGTTTCATTTAAGTTAATGAAAGATAAAACTTGGCACCAGTCTATTTTTCTCATTTAGATGGTTAGTAATTAAAAATGCGACAGTGATGCTAAGAATGATCCCACTGAGAAACCTGTTCTAACTTAATTTATGACTGATCACCCGGGGTTAATTAGGCGGGGTGTCACACCGAGATGATGTTTGTGGTTGATGCAACATCGGTTGTAGCCGACCTGATGTAGGACGATGTTGCTGATGGGTATTCTTGAACTCTTATTACCTCGGTCGTCATACAGGTCGAGGTTGATGTCTCTGAATTGGCAGGTACACATTGGTCATATCAATCACAGTTGGAAAATGATTATTTGTACTGCGACTGTGGAGCTGTTTGCAAGAATTTTCCTTGCATAGTAAAAATTTATCGCGAGAATAACAACTATGTCCCAAGTGATAAATTACTTGGTTAAAACATCCCCGAGGAATTGGAGCATTTTTTCTGCTTCAAAATGCTCTAATGCCATTGTGCATATCCACATGTGTTTTAAAGTATTTAATATGTGCTTCATTCCCATGATAAACCAAATTTTACAGCACCAATGTTCGTATGGCATGTCAAACGCCAGAGTTGTCCATACAAATAATACAGTTTCCAAGTTTGGGCGACATTTAATGAGAAACCCAAACTTCTCTTTTACCACTACAATTATCACTCGTATTCCCTTTGTATTCACGATGTCGAGGAGGTTTGTCATCCAACAATGCATTGACTTGCAAGTTGCTACTTCATCGCATGCAACCCAATGTGCCATCGATATTTTGGGTTTCCAAACAATCAAATATTATGAAAGCTCCCCCCATCACATCCTCTCCTGAGACATGTTGTACCCAGCGAGCATTGAACCACGAGGTATAAACATTATTAAATTTATATATTTATATTTATCTATTGAATTATCTAGTTAATGAAAAGGCCCTTTAGAGTACTTTAGGTAAAAACAACTTTGTTCCAATTTTAGTTAAAACCAATTTTAACTTCTTAAACCCTAAACATGCATCTAAGTGATTAAATCCATTCGATGAATAAAGCATGCGGTAAACGAAACAATTTCAGGAAAAATCCCCGAAGGGCAAAACCTTTTTATTTCACTATAATTTGTACGAAAACGGCTTACACGGATTACAATGAAATAAGTGCAACATACGAAATACCCACAGGTGTCGGTTTCGATGTCTCGGCTGGAACTTTCCCTTTCCAGGAGGGCAGCAGTGAAGAAGAGAAACGACTTCTCCACAAGATACTTCGTAAAGTCTCCTTCTACAATGGCATGCAGCTCTTCGGTTGTAGAGTTCTCCTCACAAAGTGCAACACGGTGTAGTAAATGGATTATCTTCCAGTAAACGCGTTCAAGATCACTTAACTTTGGAATTGAGTAATACGATCTTGAATAAACACCGAAAGATGAAAAACTTATATGGGAATAAGTTTTTCTAAACTGTTCTGCCTTTTAAAACGTTTGCAAATACGTTTTTATTTATAACTGAGCTGCACATAGTCCAAGAAAACGAAAACACAAAAATCGAGGCGACAGGTCGTTCGAGCGAGATGAGATCTCGTTCGCGCGACATGTCAATGTCGTTTGAACGATTCACAATCTCTTTCGAGCGAGATACAGTAAAAAATAATATATATTTTTTAATTTAATCCTCGAATTTTCTTTAAACTGTTTGCAACTCAGAAATATTTTTTTTTAAACATAAAAAAGATTTAATTCTCAATCATTTAAATCACCCAGCATCTAATCAATATACAAATTACCCAACTACTCACAAGTATTCATACCTGAGTGATCTTAAACATATGCAACACATCTTGACTTGTAATCTTCTTGAAAGCTTTGATTGCGCATTATTGGACTTGAACTTTGTCGTAGACTTTAAATAAACCATAGATAACTTTGTCGTAGACTTAATTTATTTTGTGAGGAATTAAACCAATTAAAACAAATGAATATGCTAAGAATTATGTTCTTACAAATCTCCCCCTTTGGCTATTCTGGGACAAAACTAAACAGAGCTATATGCCATAAACAAATACATGTCCTAACCAATAATGACAAAAATACAGGACTGATGGAACTGAATAATCGGCAAGCATCGGAATCTGATTTTGTCTCTGAATGTGATGTATCAATGAATATCTGAATCTCTGAAAACAATACCGACACACACGAGACACAACCAAATACCTAGTGAAGTATGGAGGAAATAAAATCATAATAAATACTCCCCCTACATCACATATCTCTCCCCCTTTTTGCCTGGAATAGACAAAAGGTGGGACAAACACACCATATCTAGCAAAAAAATATGAGAATGAATCAGCATATCTAGATAATCAATAGTAATATGACAATAGGTAGAAAAAGATAGCAGAAACAGAATAATAATGCGAGAATCACTAAAACTGCAAAAAATAGACTGTACATCCCTGTCATAAAAACCAAGATAGATACAACTGATCGAAAGAGTACATCATATCAGAGAGAATACAAAATACATCAAGAATATGGATGTCTCAGATACAATAAAACAAATACAACTAAGCATCGACAGAATCATCATCATCATCATCATCAGTGTATGTGGAAGAAATATGACCAAGTCCAGATGAACAAGCGCCTCTTTGCTGCTCTCTCTGCCGCATCTCATAAAAAAATATTGTCATCCTGAACTCAGCACGAACACGTGCTTCGGCCTAAGCATCAAATCTAGCCATGATAGAATCATACATCCTGGACTGGGCAGCTACCTGTGCCTGTAAAGAAGAAACCTACTCCTCAATAAGACGTGTAGGTGCAGGAGTGGGGGTGGTGGCGGAGAAATAGTAGACGAGCTCGGACCAGTGTGATCAGAGGCTTGACACGGATCAGGGAAGACTCCCTCTGGGGGTAGAGCTCTCGCTCTCGCTGCCTGTGGTAAATGACTCTCAGAGGCGAGCGAAAGTATTATGATCAATAATACCAGGCGTAGGGAGACGCAGATCACCCTCTAAAATAGGGACACTAGTAGTAGTGCAAAGGGTTGAAATGAGGATCCCATATGGAAGAGCAGGACGGACAGGGATGGAACCATGGACAGTGACAGAAGATATGACTCGAAGCATGACGGTCGGAAGATCGATATCCCACCCCTAAGAAACATGGTACATAAAATAGACGATGTCAGACCCAATCTGTGTATGATTTATCCGAGGATACATGGATGCTAACACAAACCTATTTAGTATACAGAAGGCAGGGTAAAGCTGGCGATGATACATCGTAGAACCTGCCAAAGGAATCTCCCAGAAATAATGCCGCAAAATATCATCATAAGTAGGTCTATCGTCGGTATATCGAGGGAACACAGCGTGTGGGATATGAGGAAGGTGTAGAAAAGCTGCTATGAGGTCTGCAGTGACGAGAACAGGAATGCCACGTACAGTAGAAAAGATCCCATCAGCGTGGGGAAGAGCATGGAAGAAAAACTCTCGGACAATGTCCGGATAAACAACCCCACGTACCTCAAACATATAATCCCAACCTCTAGTAGATAACCAATGAGGAATACCTAACTCAGGAAACTCAGCATAACGAAACACTCTCTCTGAAATAACTGACCGAATGTGGAGACCTAATGAGCAGTAGTGATCATACTCAACATGAGTGACCCATCTCACAGGAGAGAATGGGGGCCGACTAGCCTGAGCTCTCTGAGCTCGAACAGAGGGTGGTGCCTCATCGAGTCACCCGAAAGGGGCACCACGGCGTCTAGGTGGCATGACCAGAATGTGCAATGTGTGATGTGAAAAAAAAATACTGTCGCGGAGGAACACACGCACACCTAAGCACCTATCTCTGTACAATCGTCCAACCAAACCACCGCGAACACCAGCCATAATCACAGTCACAATCAGTAATAGAAACAATAATTTTCTAAAAAAAATTAAGAATTAACATTATTACCTCGAAACCACCGGAAAACAGGAACAACACGCAGGAGAAAAAGTGCAACCGACGAGAAACTATTGTCTGAACAACCCCTTAGCGGATGGTTGCTAAATGAGCTCAAGGAAGTATCAATGGCTGATATAGGAGCTCAAGGGAGAGAAACAAAGACCAGAGGAGTTTAAAGAGAAGACAGAGGTGAAGAACGCAGCTCTAACCACAGAAAATGGCGGAAATTTGAAACACAAGCATGGTTGTCGCTGGAAAAGAAAAAGAGAACGACAGGAGAGAAGAGAGAACGACGGCTTAAAAGAAACCCTGATCTCTCGAGAAGTCGTTCGAATGACTTACGGATGTCGTTCGAATGATTTAGTAAGTCGCTTGAATGACGTGTTCGCGCGACATGAGATATCGTTCGAACGAGAAATTAAAATTTCTAGAAGTACCCCAAAAACTTTCAGAATTTTCCCAGTGGAAAAATTACCCCAAAACAGTACCTAGAACACAAAAATAGACTACAAAACAGAAAATAGTGTAAAAAGCAAAAAAAAAAGGGAATTACATGTTAACATGGTACTAATGTGCTCAATTATGAAAGTGGATTGATTCGGAGTGAACTACAACAATTGAGCCATCATTTCAATACGTCGAATCGATCAAAGAATTCTTATTGATAGCAAGGAATCATCAAACTTCATCAAAGCCATGTGTGCCAAAATAAGTGTGAGTTTGATGAACTAAACTTAATCAACATGCATACAAGTTCGGATTGTTGACGATTCTACAAACAATAGTGTCATGATACGATGTTTCAACATAGGATTCGTGGTGCAAACCCGTTTAAATTAATTTCCAACCAAACTCCCTCAATATATGAATTTTTCAAGATCTTTAGAAATATCTATCAATCTCTACTTAGAGGGCCCCAATTATGGCATTTAATTCTTTTTATTGCCTTGATTTTCTTTTGGGCTCTTTTAAACGATGGCTTTCACTATGAGTCAATATTATACCCTCGCAGCCCTTTCCCGTGAATACTCAACATATTTTCAATACCAATTCTCACGGAAAACGGTTCTTACAAGCACACCTCCTCCTTAAGTTTACGTACGCATAGATGGCAAAATTGAGATAAGAACGTCTCACCAAACTCAAATATGCAAGAGAAGACAAACATTCATATAAACTCGTGCTTGTGTGCAAGGATGGCATATAAGTAAAGTCGAGTCAAAATGCATATCAACATCGAAACAACCCCATAGTGCAAAGGTTAAGATCATTTGAGGCATCAATAATAATGACCAAAAGTCCTAGCCACATGAATAATGAAAGAAGGGGGGAATCAAGCACACTAATATCCCATATCAATCATGTAACCTCACGACTCAAAAATCAAAAATCTTTTTGTATTTTCAAAAGTTTTATAAAAAGCAAAATCCTTTTGTATTTTTCGACAAGACTCAAATAAATAACAAAAATAAGAAACATGCCATAACACTAGCCAAATGTAACGCAAGATGTAAATACTAGTGTATGATAAACCAACGAACAACCTCAATCGAAAGAAGAAATATGAGGAGAACCACGAGTAATGATGCGAGAATTATAGAGTTTTATACCTAACGCTTCTAAATCTGACTTTCTAACCCAAGTAGGTGTGAACTGAAGAGAAGGGGCATTGGGAACCGGAATGGATGTAGACTTTCTAGGAGCGTTCTTAAGGTCGTAGCAAAACTGTCTGAGATGACCTCTCCTACCGCAATGAGTGCAAGGGTAGATACGGTGAGGAGCGTGTCCCATAGGCCGATTATACCTCACGTTCCTAGGTGCTACTCTCCTAAAGTTCTTAGGAAGCTGTCATGTTTGCATGGTTTTGGCTTTGGGCGCAGGTGCGACATGATTATTAAAGCCAATACCTCTCCGATTATCTTTGATTTCGACGGTGCCTAAGATTTTGTCTAACTTTTCAGACCTAGCCTCCAAATAAAACTTAACTTTACTCGAATCTCTCAGTTTTTCTTCAAGCTCACCTATCCTTGACTCAACTAAACGCGTAGAAATTTCAAACTTCAGGATTTCCTTTTTCATAGTCTCCATCAATCCCCGAAGACTCTCTCTCTCACCCTCGACATATTCTAGCTTCTCTCGAATTTTCTTTTCTTGTGCCCTAAGATCCTCAATTAAAGAATTGGAATTATTTATTTCTATGGCACGTTCTTTCAACATAGCTCCTAGTTTCACATTTGCTTTCTTTGCTTTTAAAGTTTCTCCATACAATTCTTTGAAAGCAGTTTGCAAATCTCTCTCGTCTTCGCTCTCATCCTCACTCACCTCACCCTCACTCTCAGGTGTATCATTTTTGTGGGTGTGAAAGAATCATGCAAAGGTAAGTCTTTATCACTTACATGACTAGCCACAAAGGTGGGAAGTTCACGCTTACTAGCAAAAAAGTTTTTTTTCTTCTGGGTCACTATCACTAAGGCTAGAAACGTGATTTATCAGTTTATTAAAATTCTCCCTAAGTTTAGTGGGACACTCATCTATCCTGTGACCAAAACCTTCGCAACAAAGACACTTTTCACAATCACCTTTATTGACCAGTTTTTTAAGAGCAGTTTTCATGTGTGATTTCCAATTAGATGATTCAAACAGGTGAATTCTAAAATCATCAAAACCACCGAAAGGCATACCTAAAGACACGGGATCACAAACACAATAAAATAGTGCAACAAGCTCTGATAACAATTTGAAAAGGCCCTTTAGAGTAATTTAGGTAAAAACAACTTTGTTCCAATTTTAGTTAAAACGAATTTTAACTTCTTAAACCCTAAACATGCATCTAAGTGATTAAATCCATTCGATGAATAAAGCATGCGGTAAACGAAACAATTTCAGGAAAAATCCCCGAAGGGCAAAACCTTTTTATTTCACTATAATTTGTAAGAAAATGGCTTACATGGATTACAATGAAATAAGTGCAACATACGAAATACCCGCAGGTGTCGATTTCGATGTCTCTGCTGGAACTTTCCCTTTCCAGGAGGGCAGCGGTGAAGAAGAGGAACGACTTCTCCACAAGATACTTCGTAAAGTCTCCTTCTACAATGGCACGCAGCTCTTTAGTTGTAGAGTTCTCCTCACAAAGTGCAACACGATGTAGTAAATGGATTATCTTCCAGTAAACGCGTTCAAGATCACTTAACTTTGGAATTGAGTAATACGATCTTGAATAAACACCGAAAGATGAAAAACCTGTATGGGAATAAGTTTTTCGAAACTGTTCTGCCTTTTGAAACGTTTGCAAATACATTTTTATTTATAACTGAGCTGCACATAGTCCAAGAAAACGAAAACACAAAAATCAAGGCGGCAGGTCGTTCGAGCGAGATGAGATCTCGTTCGCGCGACATGTCAATGTCATTTGAACGATTCACAATCTCGTTCGAGCGAGATACAGTAAAAAATAATATATTTTTTTTTAATTTAATCCTCGAATTTTCTTTAAACTGTTTGCAACTCAGAAATATTTTTTTTAAACATAAAAAAGATTTAATTCCCAATCATTTAAATCACCGAGCATTTAATTCAATATACAAATTACCTAACTACTCACAAGTATTCATACATGAGTGATCTTAAACATATGCAATACGTCTTGACTTGTAATCTTCTTGAAAGCTTTGATTGTACATTATTAGACTTGAACTTTGTCGTAGACTTTAAATAAACCATAGATAACTTTGTCATTAACTTAATTTATTTTGTCCGGAATTAAGCCAATTAAAACAAATGAATATGCTAAGAATTATGTTCTTACAGTTAACGATAAAATATTATGAAGGCTCCCCCCATCGCATTCTTTCCGGGGATACGGTATAAACAACGAGCATTAAACCACGAGGTATAAACATTATTAATTTTTTATATTTATATTAATCCATTGAACTATTTATTTATTGAATAAATAAATTGGTTAGTTACTTAAATTAATTCAATCGTATTAATTAATTGAACTATCGAGTCATTTGTTAGTGAATTGATAAATAAATTAGTTAATCGGTGAATTAATATAATTAATATAATTTATTAAATTATTTAACCATTCAATAAATAAATTGGTTACGTTAGTCAATTAATACAGCAATAATTTTATTGTTGATTAATAAACCATTTTTTACGAAATTAGTTAATCAGTGACACTAAGCTTCGTTGCACCATAAAATTAATTTATTTATATTGGAAAGCCTTGGTCAACACTTGACACCTGTTTTTTAGTAGATTCATAGTAACATTTTTTGCCCCATTATACAAGGCCCTCCACACAGATTGATTTAGCCCTTATTCTAACACTTCTTGAGAGGGGGCTGGACATAACCCACATATTTCATTTACCTTATAAGGAAATATGGTTCACAAATCTCGATTTCCCCATGTGCATGGGTTTAGAGGAGTTGGGAGAGATCATTTTGTCTAACAACGAGATTAAGACATTCAAGTCTCCCTTAGTATGAAGCAGGATCATATCATATTTAACGTGGTACAAAGAGTTATTTTTAGACGTTGGGTATTATGGTCAGGGAAGTATTGGTACCCACCTATGTTATATGGTACATTCGAGAAATTCCATTTTATACTTTGTGTTAGTTGTCCTTAATAATTGAAAGTGGTGCCGTCATATTTGGTTCAACGATGTCGTTGATTCACTTGTAAAATTTGTGTGATTTTGATTGGGCAATGCCATCATGGCACATCTTTACACTAGGTTGGACATGGCTTGTTGGCTAAGCAACCTATATCGCAATCTTTCGTGATATTCACAAGTGGATGGATTCACCTTGATCCTTCAGGTAAAGTTCACTAAATTAATTTAATTGAGTTAATTTCATTCATTCATTTAATTAATTTAATTTAATTTATTAATAAAGCTTATAATTTTCTTTTACAATTTTGGTAGTTTGAGTACTATCAATGCGTGCACTTTGTGGTGGATAAGGAGAACGCCAATGACAATGTGTTCCTGCGCATTCTATGACTGATCTAGGATGATATGCTTGATGCAATGAGTGAGGTTCATCACAACCTTCTTATGACCCGTTAACAACTAGAAATACGGGGAGACATAATAGGGGTGTGGATACATGGGTGGGAAGCCAACATTTTAACAAGGAATGGGTAGAGAGTTAGCATTTAGACAAGGACAATATGGTGTGTTCTCATATCATTACAGTCCAGACCTATTTTATATTCTGGTATCCATGCCTGGTATTTAGGAAATTGTGGTCAATGATAATATGTTAAATTCTAGTGGCCCACTCCTCCCACTTCACAATATGACATGCCAACACATGCAACCAAAGTTGATCATGTACCATTGAAACCCAAATAGGTGGCCCACTACCCTATATTTTGTGGATATATATTTGGACTACGACATGGAAGTGGGAGAGTATGAGTGGAGGTTATTAGTATTGTTGGTTTACATCGTGTTTAATGTTGATGTCGTGCACATCAATGGCATACAACCAAAGGTACAAATCCCATACACTAAGGAGCCTCGTCATGTTCTGGGAGGGTACCCTATAGTAGTACCATATCCACATCATGTTGTCGAGGGTCCCTGGATATAAAATGTTATGAGCGTGCATGTTATAAAAGATTATTGCTCGTTAAACCAATATCCCTTGTAAGCGCAAAATATTTTAGCTTAGGCTGCTTATTTATTTTATTTCAGTTTGACATATTTAGTGTATCCCGTTACAAAGCGTCATGCATCGAAACGTTGAACCAAACTCCAAGATCTCCAAGTTTAATACTCCTCTACGTCTTATGAAGGTATAAATCTTTTAGGGGCTTAAAATTATTCATAATTTTATTTGGGATGTTATTTTTATAAAAAATCGAGGTTGTATTTTTTTTCATCTTAAAAACAATTTTTTTAACCTCATTCAAATGAGATCAAAATCTCGTTCGGGCGATATGGTTTTTCGTTTTAAGGTCATTTGATCTCTTCATCGAATGAACAATGAACGAGGGTATACTGTTTCAATTCGTTAAAGGCTAGTACTAACGAGATTACTATCTCGTTTGAACGAACTGCAGTTTTCGTTCAAATGAAATGACAAGCTCGGTCACTGCTATTTTCATTCGAACGAATTCGCCACCTCAAATTTTAAGTCAGCTCTATAAATACCTGTTTTGACTCCAAATTATGTAACACTTTTGACAAAACGTTTTATGCATTTTGGTTGCAAGTCTTGTGTTACTAAAACACTTTTGATTCGCACGTTACATACCCAAATAGTTTTTGTGAATCTTTTTGAAGTCTTAGAAGTTTCATATCTTGGATATACTTATGGAGGGGATTCTATATGGCTGAATTTGTGAGACCGAGGGATCATGGCCGGAGAAGGCTGAAGGTTGATCGGTGGATACCTGGGATGGACCGTCACCCATAGACAACTCTGGACTGAGCCATATTCTTTAAAAGTTTTTAAGACACTACGCGTTATACTTGTGAGTGTATCATGTAGTCTGTAAGTTGATAGTCTTGTAAAACTTTCTCAAGTGCTGAAAAATATTTTTTTTCCTGAAAAGGGAATTTTCTTCTTTTTCATGTGTGATTGCATACTTAGTGTATTTTCTATGATTGTAATGATTATCATATGCAAACCTAATTTAATCAAAGATTAAAATTTGTTTATATTTAATTTGTGTGTTTGAGACATTAAGTTTACACTACGCACTCACAAAGTGGTATCAGGGTTTATTTTTTGCATTTACAAAGTGGTATCATAGCATTCCACATTTACAAGTGGTATTAGAGCGGGTTGCACTAATTTACTGTGTAGATCCTTGTTTAGTGCTTTTAAGGTGGTTATTTATTCTTCTCTCGTGTTTATTTATTTTTCTCTTTATGGACAGCCAAAGTGAAAATTTATCTCATTTGAATTTGAAGTTTGCTAAGACTTAAAATTCTTGAAAAAGAAAATTTTCGTTTTAAAGTTGCTATGAAACTTTTGCAAATTGTTCAAACTCAAAGAGATTTGTTTCGTGAGAAGCTTGTGGACATGGACCATGATTTTAAAAATTTAGAATTATACAAAAAAAAAGAGTGATGATAGAGTCCGATTTTTAGATAAAGAATTAGAAGACTCTAAAATTTCTAGGGTTTGTGTACATGCCAATGAAGAGAGTGATAAATTGATTTTAGATTTGAGGCGCATGAGAAGACTCTTAAGGATAAGTTTTCTTGCATTGATGGGGAGCGAGATAACCTTCTAGGAATGATTGAAAATTTAAAGAGGGAGTACCTAAAACTTAAAGAATCTAATTATTTGCACGAGTCTAAAATTTTGAAGTTAAAAGATTATTTAAAAGACTCTAGTATTGTTGGTAGTGATGGTATTGGCTATCATATTTCTAATGCTTCCGTTGTTAAATCCAAGATCATTATTTATTTTAGAGGGTCAACCACATCTCAGGGTGTTATAAAAGGTCAACCCGAAGGTCCCATTCCTCATCGCGTCTACACATGCACACATTGTGGTAAGAAAGGTCACCATAGGCATTTTGACTATGATCTTGGAAACGACCCTAGGAAGTTGAAGTCTAGTATCTTATTAGTTCCTAAAACCATATCCCATTAGTTTCCAAAACCATACGCGTTAAGTGTACATCTATTTGGGTTAGGGAATTCATTTTGGAGGCACTAAATGTTAGACTAGTTGATGTTTCACATGCTTGTACATGATGCTTCACATGCTATATCTTATCGGTGATTGCTTGCATGATTTTATTTGTCATACTCATGATATATGCTTGCTAGTGTTATGATATGTGTATCTTTTGTATTATATTTTATTGAGTTATCTGAAAATACAAAAATATTTTATTTTGATAAAAAATTTGGAAATACAAAAAGATTTTCATTTGAATTTTTTTTTAAATAGTAAAAGATTTTTGGTTTTTATGTATTTGAGTTGTATACATTTGTTGTGGCATATTAATGTGTTTGAATCCAATTCATTCTGTACTTTCCATGTGGCTAGAACATTTGGTTATAATTGTAGATACTTATAGTATTCTTAATCATGTTTACATATAGTTGTTTAGAAATTGATTTGCTTTACGAATTCAACTTTGTATGTGCCTCCGCACACACATGCACGAGCTTTTTGAATGTTAACTTCATATGCATATTTGAGTTTCATGAGATGTTTTCCCATCAATTTTGTCATTTATATGTTTTTATGACTATAGGGGATTTGTGCATGTAAGAACTGTTGCCCGTGAGCGATTTTATTTAGTATTGAAAAATTATGAGGGTGCACGGGAAAGGGCTACGAAAGGAGAAAATCTCCTTTGCGAGAAAGCCACCGTTGGCAAAAACCCAATGAAAAGATTAAAGAAATTAAAACAAAAAAAAAATAGCCCAAAAGGGGTCAACATAGTTTCATGTTTGATCATTCAAAATAAATGAGAATAGAAAAGAAAAGAAAAATATGATATATCTTCATCTTTTGAGGGTATTTAGTTGAAGATCAATTGGTTTGCACAATGAATTCTAGTTATGCTTATTTTATCATAACGCTATTGATTTGTAGAATCATTAATATTCTAGACTTGTCTGCATTGTGCTTATTTGTTCATTAAGTTCAATTTTACTTCTCACTTGAGGCTAAAGCTTAGTTTGATAAAACTTTACGGTTAATTAGAACTTCTTGAACATATTTGAATGTTTGAGTCATAATTCGTTTGTATCTAGTTCACGCTCATTCATTTCATCCCACATGTTTAGACACATTGATATCATGCTAGTGTGTAAGGCTTATGTATTTTGTGTTGAGTTTTGTGGTTGTTTATACCTATATATGTGTGTCGAATTTTCATTAATATTTTTTGCATATATTATATACAATATCGTGTTTTGACTCATTGTGGTTTACGTTTAGTCCATGGTTGTCACATACTTGATTATAGTTTGGATTATTTGTGCCTGAGTTTTTGTGTTGTATTTGTAACATTTACACTTTTTTTGAAAAAAAAGAATTTTTTTAACAATAGTTGGTGAAGACTTTAGATTATCATTACATGTGCGTTATTTACATATCTTTGTGATAATACCTTACTTCTTATATGTGATGATTTATTTCTTCACGTTTAGCTTCTACGCTTTTGTTTATTTCGGACAAAAAAGGGGAGAACAAATTAAGGGAGAAATTTGATTTGATGATGGGTTTGATTTATGGGGAAGATTGCTTTATGAGTTTTTATTTTTTATTTCAAACTCTATACATCACAGGGTATTTTCTTTACTTCATGTGGGTAGGTACTTATGGGAGATCATATTATACTAGATGAAGGCAAAGTTGCCCAAGGAAAAATCAAGATGAGATTGAAGATAAAGTTTTCTATGCCATTCCATTTCTAGCGTTTGGGAAGGGTGTTAGGATTTTTTGTCATAGAGGGGTATTTATTGTAATTTGGTTTTCGATTAGTTTTTTACTGGAATAGCCAAAGGGGGATATTTGTAAGCGTAAATATTTCAGCTTAGGCTGCTTATTTGTTTTATTCGCACTTTGACATATTTGGCGTATCCCGTTACAAACCATTATGCATCGACACGTTGAGCCGAACTCCAACATCTCCAAGTTCAAGACTCCTCTACATCTCATGAAGGCATAAATCTCTTAGGAGTTTAAACTTATTCATAATGTTATTTGGGATGTTATTTTTATTAAAAACCGAGTTTTTTTTTCATTTTAAAAATATTTTTTGTAACATCGTTCAAACGAGATCAGAATCTCGTTCAAACGAAATGGATTTTTCATTTGAAAGTCGTTTGATATCTACATCGAACGAACATCTAATGAGGGCGTGCTATTTCAATTCGTTAGAAGTTGTTTCTAACGAGATTGTTGTCTCGTTCGAACGAACTGCACTTTTCATTCAAAAGAAATGATAATCTCGTTTGAACGTCTTCTATTTTCATTCGAACGAATTCGTCGCCACGAAATTTATGCCAAGTCTATAAATACTTATCTTGACTCCAAATTTTGTAAGACTTTTGACAAAACGTTTCATGCACGTCTTTTGCAAAAGTTTTCAAGTTTTATGTTACCAAAACATTTTTGATTCACACGTTACATCCCCAAATAGTTTTTGTGAATGTTTTTAAAATCCTAGAAGTTTTATATCTTGGATACACTTGTGGAGAGGATTCTCTATGGCTGAAGAAGGCTAGAGGCTGATCAGTGGATACCAATGGCGGACCGCCACCTGTGGATGACTCTGGACTGAGTTGTATTCTTTAGAAGTTTTGAATACACTGTGTGTTTACTTGTGTGTGTATCAAGTAGTTTGTAAGTCGATAGTCTTGTAAAACTTTCCGAAGTACTGGAAAATAAGTTTTGCCCTGAAAAGGGATTTTTCTTCATTTGTCACTATGACACCCCGCCTATTCTAATTCTGGGTGATCAGTCCATTATTAAATTAAACAGGAAAACGGTGTCATTCTTAGCATCACTGTCGAATTTTAAATTCATTATTAATACCCTAATAGCCCAGTGTTAAAATTTTAATCTTAATTATTAGCATGCAATAAATAAATCAGAATAAATATATCATTCACTATTTCCATGCACGTAACAATGAATAATAAGATAATGACATAAGTAAATAACTGAGTCTGGAATAACACTCTGGAGAAAATCTAAATGCAGTCATCCATAAGTAAAGTCTAAATCAATACTGGAAATAAACGGGAATACAAAGTCTCTGAAAATAGTATGCAACTAAGAATGGGAGACATGCTCGACTGAGATAACTAAGGATGCATCAGAACTGAAATAAATATGGAGGCGTCTAATGACAAGGTCCTGCAACCTCCACGGCAGCTGCAGCACATCAAATGGGGGGAACTTCTATGTTTGACGTCCCTGTGGCTGGGCACTTAATATGGTTTTTACAAAAATGGATTTACAACGGGCCAGTACCCAAGTAAAACAGTTTGAAAAAGTTTAGCAAGTGTTTTAAAATGCGACAAGATAAGATATTAATTACATGTTAGTATCGCGTGCCCTCACTTGATATTCTCACCCCTCAACTAATATGCATGCCTAACGTACTACTCTAACCCACCTAGTTATGCTACCCGCCTAACTAGTCTGACTTACATCTATTAGCATCTAATCAATTATAGTGTCCACCAGTATTGCCCATACAATACGTTACTACATTTTCCCAATTCTTTATACTCATTAGGAATCTGTACTAAATGATTTAGTTCTCGTATACTTTGGTTAATTTAGATATCACTATATATCAGTTATTGATTTAGTTCTCATACATTTGAATAATTTAGATATCACAGTATATCTTATCAACTAACATACTAGTAAAAGAATCAATCACACGTACATATATACATCACTCTTATCATATATACGTATACAACACCCCTAGGTGGAGACCTGCGGTGTGAGCATACTATGCTATCAAGTCCCAGTACATCACGTACTATATAAGGACACTGGCTCGGATAGTCTCCCTCAAACCATAAATCAAATCACACAATATTGAGGCGAACATAGCTTTAAGCCTTTGGGATAAGCTCATACCTAATGCACCCAAATGACCGGTCACACCCTCATTCACACAAGTGATGCTCAATCCCTAAGGTTTATGTCCTGAGGTACGAGTCAATATCCCCCCAAATGGGCTCATCAGAATAAGACTTTCCACGACGCGAAACCTCCCATGATAGCAATTAGCCTAGGTATAATTACACATACTAATCAAACAATATGTATACACACCACCCATGTATATATAAAATGTCATTATAGGTATGCACATAACCTATATCATATGCCTCATATGTAGTACAGTATCTCTCGAATATTCTACGTAACTTAATAATTCTCATAGTAAATTCCCGAGTGTTTCTCAATACCCAAATGGTTGCCAAGTGTCCCTTAAGTAAATCCAGTAGGCAACCCCACTCAAGGCCTACCGGTCTTGATCTTACATTTCCCTAATTTTTCATAATAAGAAATTAATATCCGAATAAACTTTTATTACCCGTTAAGCTAAATTAATTATTAATCGTAAATCCTCCGCGTGATACCAACCTCAAACCCAAATTAACCTACTCGTAATTAGAATATCTCTTAATATAATCTTACAATTACTTCAAGGGTCAACCCAAACATTTTCCACGAGTTCTATGTAAAAAGGGGAAAAACTATGCAACTCTAGAAAACTAAATCGATTCGGCCTTGGTCTGAATTGATTCGCTTTCCGAATCGATTCGACCGAGGAGCCGAATTGATTCGCCTGTAATAGGTGTCATCTTCTTAAAAAATAACGGTTACAAGATTAAAAATTTTAAACTCAAAACCTCCATAATTCACTCCCAATCTCCCAAGCAAACATACTAAATATTATACCAACAAATATACATGATTTCTAACATATTGGAATCATTAAATCATAAAAAACACCTTTAAATTCAATTAACTAAAGATTAAACATTCAAAACCCTAGTTTATCATTAATGTTCAAGAACTTCAACATTTTTCCAGATTTCCTCCCAAATTTCGTGACATTTCTCATAAATTTCAGCCTACATGTGTAAGGGATCAAGTATAACACCATTCCCTCCTAAGAACATGATTTATGTCTCAAATTTTAAAGCCAAATTTCATGAATTTCATGAGATTATCACCCTATTCTAACATGAATGATATATCAAATCATAGTTTATCAAGATTAAGCACTTGCCTCTGTTTGAAGGTCTGATTCTTTATAGAAGAATGGTATGGTTTTAATCCTCTCATCCCGATCTACGCGATGGTGGTGTTTGTGGTGTAAGAAGGGTATAATTTAGCATTGGGACCTCCTCTCTTGTCCCTCCTATGGCCTCTCTGTGGTTTTTCAGATACTAACCCTAACTCCCTCATCCTAAATGATGATATAAACCTATTAAATTAGTAGGTCTCTTTTCACCAAAAATGTAAATGACTAAAATATCCTACCGGGGTGTCAGTTTGGTCTAAAAGTACCCCGAGACCCAAACTAAATCCCCGAGTAGACTTTTTGAGTATCTCGACCCTTTCGATCACACTGGATCACTCATAATGACTATATGGAATATCAAAAGTGAAATTATATTTTATTTTTCAAATTAAGTCTCGACACGACTGACACGCGCGTCCCGACTAAATTTACGTTAACTGTCATATTTCTCACTCACGACAATTATAATATTTTCTTATCATTATTATTACTCATTCACTAAGTAATATTCAATATAAATAAATATTAACCCTTATCTCACTAATTAATATTTATTTTATCGGATTAATTTTCAAATATAATTGAATTAGTCTCCATTAATTCCCAATATAAAAATCAATAAAATTACGTGGTGTTACAGTCACGTGTGATTTCATGCTTAGTTTTTTTTTTGTTGTTGGAAAAATTATCATATGCAAACCTGATTTATTCAAAGACTAAGATTTAGTAAAATTGGATTTGTGTGTCTGAGACATTAAGTTTGCACCGTGCACTCACAATATGGTATCAAAGTTTATTTTCCACATTTATAAAGTGGTATTATAGCATTCCACGTTTACATCCCTCATAGGTTGCCCTATGTATTATGCTGGATTTGAACCAACTATAGGAGGTGAAAAAAAATTATATTTATTTGATTACATTATATTTTTAATATATTATTATTTTGATAGTTAATGACATATTTTGATAATGTATGACGAATACCATAGGCGCCCGTGTTAAGAATTCCACATAAATCATATCCCAAGAGAGATGTTGTACTTATAAATGCATGATCAACACCATCATCTACAACAAAGGCATGGCTCGTTGAGGTGGACTACGAAGGATTTCGAAGTCATGCACACTAATCATGATGCAATTCGGATGGAACGTGGCGTATTCAATCATATGTTCGATGTGATGGAACATATCCAAGATGAGGCAGAGTCATCATCGCAGGGTGAGACATAGTATCCATGACACGCACCCTCATTTTTTTATTAGTTTTCGTTTAAACGTTGTGTCTTGGATAATTTTTTATATGCTCTCTTCGAAACATTTTGTTACTTGTGCATATGTGTATATTTTTGTTTATTATTATTTGTTTGTTTCATTTTTTTTATATAATTACTTGAATTTAACAAAAATATAATTTACTTTAACTTCAACAAAACTATCATTTTAAAAATTAAGTTGGCTTATCGTCCTATTTCAACTACCGCACATGCCTTTCCCGTGGTGTTTGGTATATGTAACACCCCGCCTAATTAAATACCGGGTGGCCAGTCCCATACCAAATTAAAACAGAATATACAGTTGGCTCATTCTTAGCATCACTGTCGAAAACATTTACAACTCACCCAATACCCAATTAAGCTGTTGTTAAAAACTTTCCAAATTTTAATTTAACAAAATCATTTTTAGTTTACGAATAACACTACACATTTTTTTTATTCTATCACAATAATAACTGAACCGATAACTCAAAATAATTTAAATGCAATTGGAATAAACATTACCAAATAATAATCCAAATACAGTAATCCCAACAATAACAAAAGTATTAAAATGACACGAGTACAAGACTATTTGACTCAAATAGAAAGAAGATAACTGAATTCCTCTGGGCGACATGCCCTAAACAAAAGAACTACATAATGTGAATCAAACGAAGATGGTCATCTAAGCAATACTCCATAGCTCGTCATAATACTCTAAGGTTGGCGTCCCTGATGCTGGACACCTGATATAGAAGGTACAATAGAAAAGAGAATATATAAGGAAACGGGTCAGAGCCCGATGTAAAAATAATTTTGAAAACAGCAAGTATTTAACAAGTGCAATAAAGCATTTTTTTTTGTACATGTTCATCTAGAGTGCACGCTTAACGTTTCCTATTAACCTCCTAGTTAATGGTTCCTCCTAACTAGTATTCCATAATATGATTCTATCCCATATCATAACCCCGTATGTCCCATACCATACGTAGTATAATTTTTCATATACTTTTCTCATTAATATGAATTAAGTTTTTCAAATCTATAAGAATAAATATTCATTAACTTAATTCAATTCTTTTTCTCTATTCACCGTCATCTACAATTATCACACAGAAGATTGATCTAACCACTATATATATATATACATTCATTTAATTCATTATATATATATATATATATATATATATATATATATATATATATATATATATATATATATATAATACGGCACCCTGAGACACAGCTGCGGTGCATGCATTACTCTGCTATCACGTCCCAATATCGTTGGTTGCCGAATAGGGGACTAAAGGTTCGATAAGGATTCCTCAAACCACAAATATCAACACAAAAGTTAGAGGCGAACATAGTTCTCATACCCACGGGTCACGCACGTACCTACATTCCAATAGTCAGCGGACTTATCAGCTCCCCGATAAGTCTTTCATAGACCTATGTTCTCGAGTGACAAATCAAAAATCCCATGAATTCATCAGGATATGACTCCCTCACGCGCAAACCTCCCGTCGATAGCAAGTAAACTAGGTATGTCATACACATAAATCATCAATTAATCAAATAGGCATTATCATCTACCTATAGATATAATATCAACAAGGTAATCACACTACCATAAGATAATTCCCATACGTAGCATTATATCTCTTAAATCCTACGTATTAAAATATTATGAATTTACTTCTTTAACTTAATTATTCCAGAGTCTCACTCATTACTCAAGGTTTAAATAGGTTTTCCTCAATATATTTATTCAGTAAGAAATCACTAATATCCTACTGGTCCATATCATCTTATCTCCCGAATTACTACGAATTAAACTCTCCTTTAATTAGGGTTATAATCGATAGATTCTAATCTCTTATAAACACCTCTTCTATCACCTAGGATTAAACCTTCTTGTAAACCTAAGGCTGCCCAGATGATTTATTAAATTTCCCCTACTGGACCTATACTTAATCCTCATGCATACAAATTAGAATCCAACACATGAATCTAGCAACCGAAATCTCTTCCAAATTTAATTATCATAATTCTCATCAATTAAATCTCAATCATATTAATTCAGTTCTTATCTAGGGCTTACTGATCTTCCCTAAGTCCCATTATATCCAATTAATAATCACCAAATATTTACAAAAGATTTGGGATAAGATCAAGAATTAAAAAGAAACAACATCATCATTTCTGGGGAGGTCGATCGATCGAAGGTAGGGGGTCGATCGATCGCCTAGATATCAGCCCAGATTCTGCAATTCTTATACTACGGGTTTCATAACTTTTGATCCTTCAAACCTTCATATTAACAACCCAAATTCCTTATAATACTTACTACTTGATATAACAATATGTGTAAATGATTTCTAATGATCTAAACATCCTAGAATCATCAAGAGTTTTAATTAAAAGCATATATTTATCCCATTTTTTCAGAAAATTATATACATGACATCTTCAAGAACAAACCAATGATTCTCAGAATTTTCTTCAACAACTTGATGATTATTTCATGGATTACTATCTACCTACAACATGAGTTTGATTCCTATATATTTCCATTTTCCAGAAATCATTTAACAGCTCTATCTTTATCTTCCAAACACGTAAAATCTCATTTTTTTACAACTATCCCAACATGGACATTATACTAACTAGATTGCAATTATTAAATAACTTGCCTCTAATGAAGATCTTATTCTTTGGGGTTGTGTATCACTGGTGGTTCTCCCCTTCTCCGGTCAACTTCCGGTGGTGGTTGGTGGTGGTGACCTTTGGGCCTTGGTTCTCCAACTTTCCAAGCAATCTTCTCTTCTCCCAAGCACTCTTTCACTCTCTCTCAAAAGTGACCTCTCAAATTTTGTGTAGAAGAGAAAATGAACCTACGTACAACTAATCTCCCAATCTTTATAATAAGACAAAAATCCAAAATTACTATTCACCCCCTGTAAATATGACCATTATGCCCTTTTGGGTGTCTTTTCATTTCCAAATGACCCGAGACCCAAAATCAACATCCAAATAGACTTTTCCGACTATTTCAACCTTTCCGGACGCAACGACGCACTCGAAATGACTATAAGGTTGATGAAAAAATAAGTTTCCTTTTTAATCTAATAAATTTGTCTCGACACGTTCCATACCGCGTCTGATTAAAAATTTAAATTTCTGAATTAATAACTCACAGCAATACCAATATCAATATCATCATAATCATATATTACCTAAATATCTTTAAGTAATAAACATAATCATTCATTTTAATATCCACAATTCGGATTAAACCCAAATGAATTAATTTATAATAAAATCCAATTAATCCCTTAATTTATAATATAACACATTTTAAAAGTCATAAAAATACGGGCTATTACATACTTTCCCCCTTATAACAGAATTCCGTCCCGAAATTCGGACAAAAATAAAACATACTGGTAAGGTCAATTCTGAGTATAAATCTCACATCGCAAGTAATCTATGTCGTACCGCCCGTACAGTACATTATCGAAAATCCTTATTGATGTTATACACCAAGCCTCACCATATAGTTTCAAGTGAATCGAATTTTAACTTTACCCAATCTTCCTTATACCATCCTCGTGACAAAGTTTGGAAAAAATGATCCTCACTTATTAAACAAATAAATCCTGAAGTCACAACTTCTACGTTCCTTAACCTAAAAATACTTACTATTACACAATTATGAAAAATACTACAATCCAACCATCCAGGGCGCCCATACACCCTATTATATAACTTCCATTATAAAATGGATATGGTTACCCGCATAATACTCTGATTTATCGCAAAGGTTATAAACTCATATCCTAAATACCTAACTTACTTCGACTCCCAACGTTTGTTAGTTTCATGCGTGGGGTGTCTCGCAAGCGAAATCCAAACAAGGAACCCCCCCGATACACTACTGCCTAAAGTAGTCGGTCATCGAAACTCCTCAGGTCCTTAGTCAATAGTATATAACTTTTCTACGTTTTTTTTATTGATTTCGACTAAAAGTCTACTCATCTACTCTCTTGGTAAAGACAAAACACTGGCTATAGTAGTCCATACTCTCTCATATACCATAAGTCAATCCACGTCGATAGTCATATCATGTTCGGACCTGCCTAATGTAAATAACTCCATGATAAAATCAGAGCCACGTGAATGACATGTAAAAATATAGGTGTCCCACGGCCCCTCGGTGAGTCTACGTAAATAACAGTGCTAAAGGCTAAGTTTAGTAACCCTATTGCCCACACAATATTAATTGCTATAATAAATATGAGGTCCTCGTGTAAATCATTATGCGCCTCATAACTCCTCAGATAGAAAACATACCCTCATTTGCGGGTGGTGGTTGTTGAATCGCTGCCTGATGGACATTATATACACGTCCATACTGACCCTGTTGCACGGGAGCTGCTGGAATGGGAGGTAACGCTAGCACCTGAGCTAGAGCTGGAAGAGCAACTGGTGGAAACACTGGTATCTATGGCTCCTGTCGAGCATTTTGTTACTGAGGGAGTTTGTCTTTATCGGGACAATCTTGTCATTTTTGTCCATACTTTTCGCACACGAAACATTTTCCAAAAAACTTCCCACCATTTTGTCCCTGTTGACCCCGACCTTGCTGGCCATTACCCCCTTTCCCTTGGCCCTGCTGAGCCTACATCTAGCCCTGATGGCCCTACTGTCCTTGCCCATTTCCTTTATACCCAAATTGAGAATCTCCAGTTTGTAAACGCTTAGCATAATCCCCTGTCTGGGAACCCTGCTCACCCTGGCGCTGATGACTCTGTCCTGGCTGAGTCCCACTAGAACTGCCCCCATTAGTCTTACCTTGCAGGCTTGACCTGAACCCCCGATTGACACCCTGAGCATGTAAGCGGTTATCCTGGTAGTGAAGCATTGCAGCATTTAGAACATCTGCATAAGTTCGTAGTGATAGATTTCCCAGTAAATGCTGGTGAATCTTATAGTTCAACCCATCAGTGAATATTAGAATTCTCCTCTTCTCAGTGGGTACCTCTACTGGTACCAAATTTGTTAGTCGCGTAAATTCTTCCTCGTATTCTGCCACTATTTTCTCTCCCTGTTTCAAATAAAGTAATTTCTGCCTCATCTCTGTCTGGATGGCGAAAGGGAAGTGCTTCTGATCAAATTGTATCCAAAAGTCTTGGATAGTCACTATGTCTCTCTCCTCGATAGTGGTCGTAGCCTCCCACCACTGCAAAGATGCCCCTACTAGATTGGATGTGGCCAGTATTTGACGTTGAACCTCAATACATTCGAATATTCTCAAGTGCCTTTGGATATCTCTCTTCCATTGGCTAGCAATCACGACATCTGATCCTCCTTGAAATATAAGGTGGGTGTGCCTTCTAAAAGGCATCCCTCACTCGTTCCCATGCAGTAGGAAACACTTGCCCTTGCGCGGGTGGCACAACTGGTGCCTGTGTTGGAGCCTGCTGAACAGCAGCTAGAGCTGCATTAATTGCCTGAGCGATAATTATAGTAAATTCGGCAGCAGTCATTGTACACTGAGCTGGGGCGGGCTAAGGTGCACGTCGAGGAGGCATCTGAAATGAGAGTATACTATCCGTATTTGGTATAACAGAGTAGCTGAAGAACATAAGCGTAACCAGAAAAGCAATAATCCTACTCATAGGGCTCTACATCAAAAAACGCAAAGCTGAAAACACAGTAAGCCGTACAGACCCTAAAGGACTCTAGAACCTGATGCTCTGATACCACATATAACACCCCGCCTAATTAAATACCGGGTGGCCAGTCCCATACCAAATTAAAACAGAATATACAGTTGGCTCATTCTTAGCATCACTGTCAAAAATATTTACAACTCACCCAATACCCAATTAAGCTGGTGTTAAAAACTTTCTAAATTTTAATTCAACAAAATCATTTTTAGTTTACGAATAACACTACACATTTTTTTTTATTCTATCATAATAATAACTGAACATATAACTCAAAAGAATTTAAATGCAATTAGAATAAACATTCTCAAATAATAATCCAAATACAGTAATCCCAACAATAATCAAAGTATTAAAATGACACGAGTACAAGCCTATTTGACTCAGATAGAAAGAAGATAACTGAATTCCTCTGGGCGACATGCCCTAAACAAAAGAACTACATAATGTGAATAAAATGAAGATAGGCCATCTAAGAAATACTCCATAGCTCCATAGCTCGTCATAATCCTCTAAGGTTGGCATCCCTGATGCTGGACACCTGATATAGAAGGTACAATAGAAAAGAGAATATGCAAGGAAACGGGTCAGAGCTCGATGTAAAAATAATTTTGAAAATAGCAAGTATTTAACAAGTGCAATAAAGCATTTTTTTTGTACATGTTAGTATCCAGACTCTCACTTGATATTCTGACCTCTCATCTAGAGTGCACGCTTAACGTTTCCTATTAACCTCCTAGTTAATGGTTCCTCCTAACTAGTTTCCATAATATGATTCTATCCCATATCATAACCCCGTATGTCCCATACCATACGTAGTATAATCATTCATATACGTTTCTCATTAATATGAATTAAGTTTTTCAAATCTATAAGAATAAATATTCATTAACTTAATTCAATTATTTTTCTCTATTCACCGTCATCTACAATTATCACACAGAAGATTGATCTAGCCACTATATATATATACATTCATTTAATTCATTATATATGTATACATATATAATACGGCACCCTGAGACACAGCTGCGGTGCATGCATTACTCTGCTATCACGTCCTAGTATCGCTGGTCGCCGAATAGGGGACTAAAGGTTCGGTAAGGATTCCTTGAACTACAAATATCAATACAAAAATTAGAGGCGAACATAGTTCTCATACCCATGGGTCACGCACATACCTACGTTCCCATAGTCAGCGGACTTATCAACTCCCCGATAAGTCTTTCATAGACCTATGTTCTCGAGTGACAAATCAAAAATTCCATAGATTCATGAGGATATGACTGCCCTCACGTGCAAACCTCCTGTCGATAGCAAGTAAGCTAGGTATGTCATACACATAAATCATTAATTAATCAAATAGGCATTATCATCTACCTATAGATATAATATTAACAAGGTAATCACACTACCATAAGATAATTCCCATACGTAGCATTATATCTCTTAAATCCTATGTATTAAAATATTATGAATTTACTTCTTTAACTTAATTATTCCAGAGTCTCACTCATTACTCAAGGTTTAAATAAGTTTTCCTCAATATATTTATTCTGTAAGAAATCACTAATATCCTACTGGTCCATATCATCTTATCTCCCGAATTACTACGAATTAAACTCTCCTTTAATTAGGGTTATAATCGATAGATTCTAATCTCTTATAAACACCTCTTCTATCACCTAGGATTAAACCTTCTTGTAAACCTAAGGCTGCCCAGATGATTTATTAAATTTCTCCTCCTGGACCTATACTTAATCCTCATGCATACAAATTAGAATACAACACATGAATCTAGCAACCAAAATCTCTTCCAAATTTAATTATCATAATTCTCATCAATTAAATCCCAATCATATTAATTCGGTTCTTATCTAGGGCTTACTGATCTTCCTTAAGTCCCATTATATCCAATTAATAATCACCAGAGATTTATAAAAGATTTGGGATGAGATCAAGAATTAAAAAGAAACAACATCATCATTTCTGGGGAGGTCGATAGATCGTAGGTAGGGGTCGATCGATCGATCGCCCAGATATCAGCACAGATTCGGCAATTCTTATACTACGGGTTTCATAACTTTTAATCCTTCAAACCTTCATATTAACAACCTAAATTCCTTATAATCCTTACTACATGATATATCAACATGTTTAAATGATTTCTAATGATCTAAACATCCTAGAATCATCAAGAGTTTTAATTAAAAGCATATATTTATCCTATTTTTCCAGAAAATTATATACATGATATCTTAAAGAACAAACCAATGATTCTCATAATTTTCTTCAACAAATTGAAGATTGTTTCGTGGATTACTATCTACCTACAACATGCGTTTTATTCCTATATATTTCCATTTTCCAGAAATCATTTAATAACTCTATCTTTATCTTCCAAACATGTAAAATCTCATTTTTTTACAATTATCCTAACATGGACATTATACTAACTAGATTGCAATTATTAAATAACTTGCCTCTAATGAAGATCTGATCATTTGGGGTTGTGTATCACTGGTGATTCTCCCCTTCTCCGGTCAACTTCCGATGGTGGTTGGTGGTGGTGACCTTTGGCCCTTAGTTCTCCTCATTTCCAAGCAATCTTCTCTTCTCCCAAACACCCTTTCACTCTCTCTCAAAAGTGACCTCTCAAATTTTGCGTAGAAGAGAAAATGAACCTACATACAACTAATCTCCCAATCTTTATAATAAGACAAAAATCTGGAATTACTATTCACCCCCTGTAAATATGACCATTATGCCCTTTTGGGTGTATTTTCATTTCCAAATGACCCGAGACCCAAAACCAACATCCAAATAGACTTTTATGACTATTTAAACCCTTCCGGACGCAACGACGAAGTCGAAATGACTATAAGGTTGATGAAAAAATAAGTTTCCTTTTTAATTTAACAAATTTGTCCCGACACGTCCCGTACCGTGACCGACTAAAAATTCAAATTTCTGAATTAATAACTCACAGCAATATCAATAATATCATAATCATATATTACCTAAATATCTTTAAGTAATATATAGAATCATTAATTTTAATATTCACAATTCGGATTAAACCCAAATGAATTAATTTATAATAAAATCCAATTAATCCCTTAATTTATAATATAACACATTTTAAAAGTCATAAAAATACGGGGTATTACAGTATACCACCCCAATATAACGCGTGATGCTCTCAAATGAGCAAAATTAGGAGCATATTTTGTTTCTTTGGAACAACTTTATTAGTTTGCAAAATGTCATGGAGAATCAAAATCATTAAATGGAGGAGCAAAAATATCATTATATTATTTTGCTAAATGCGTGAGAGATTGTCTTACACTATCTCTACGAAAATCAACAATTGACAAACTATATCCACAGTTGTTTTCTCCTCCGTTTTGTGATTTTCCCCCCCTAGATCAATTAACAAATTGATATTTCTTACATTTGGTGGGGGAAATCAATAAAAAAAGTGGTAAATTTATAAGAATGAAATAAAAAGATAATAAAACAATTGTGGATATAATATTAAACGAATAATATGATTCAAAACATAAATATCCAAATGTCGAGATAATATTCATAAAATAATTAATCGTCTCACAACATATAATATAAAAATAATATAAACACATTGATATGGGTTGCTCGGATACTACGACATATTTTATGCCATCTCAGGCGGGATGATGATTCTGGCTCGTATTGGGTGTCATCTCATTCCCCATCGTACCACATCTAGAGGACGTCACACTCCCATCGGGTCGTCTCAAGGTCCATATGCATGGCAAAAAAGACTTACATAGATTGCCTCAACGATCGTTGTGTATGGCGTATATGGTGGTATTAATCCCACGTCTAGATGTGCATTCCCTCTCATAGACTATGCTCATGCAAAACGTACTCATACATAAGCCTTTGATATTTATCCCATGTTATATAAATAAGTTAATACATATTGAAATAATAATATTGTATAAATAAAATCTAATTAATCAAAATATATAAACTATTACCTACATCAGCCTGTACAGATCTAACGTAATAAAATAACAACCCCTGGGATACTAGATTAAGGAGAAGTATTTATCATTCCCTCACGTGCTCACCACACATGTCCTATAAGGACCCTCGTATGCATTATGTGGCTATGGCGTGATAGCAGGGTACCCTCCCGGGACATAATAAGGCTCCCTATTGTATAAATTGTGGAGCTGTGTCCATATGGCATCGACACGCATGACATATTCATTACTCACCTCGTACATCTGTTATATCAATGACCTCCACCTATACTCCTTCCGGTCTCAGTCATGTGTTATAGTCAAGCTGCATATCCACATAATTAAGGACAGAAGGCCACCTTATGGGGGTTCGATTGTACGCAATCTGCTTAGGCTGGGCATGTTGACATCCCATGTCGATCGGAGGGGGAAATGAGACCATTGGAAATCCAATGTGCTCACGTCGACAACGATCCCCTAAATGCCAACCCTGACTGATAAAATAACCTCTGTCCCATCGTGATGTGGGACTACACCACTTCATTTATATCAATTTGTTGGTTATTCGACTACGATTGCCATACCACTATCCAACCTCCCCTCCTCTCCAACTGGCTATGGTCCATAAGGAGGTTATGATGAATCTAACACACATTATGTTACCTATTCCCCCGCCTTCATAATTGAATGAGTGATAAATCATTATTCTTAACATGCTCCCTGACCAACAGAGGGTGAATGCATCGCATGTACTCAAACTAGGGGTGCTAATTTTAAATACGACATAAAAACACAAAATGATATGACCCAAAATTTCGTGTTCGTGTCGTGTATTTTTGGCACAAAGTCTTGTCGCGTACATGTCAAAATTACGAGTCGCATTATTATATACTGTCGTGTTAATCATGTTTTATTCAGGGTTTCGTGTCTAATTATGTTTAATTTAGTATAAAATTCATGAAATCATGTTAGTCATGTTATGTTATATTCAGATCGTGTTCATGTCAGATAAAAAAACATGAAGTCGTGTCATGTCATGTTAGTATCCAAATGTGTCGCCCGTGACCCGACCCCAAAACATAAATTTCCACCCCAACTCAAGCCACGAAAATTACTATACAGTTTTATAACAATGATTAGATAAACGAAATTAATTGAATGAAACTAAATAAAGATGACTAACTAAATAAAATTAATTTACTTGAATGATCCATGTGAACCAGTTCACCTGCGACCTCGAATGGGTATATCACCTTATCATGTTGACATGCCACATCCAATATAGAATAAAGATGCGTTATGACGGTGTCGTCCCAGTTGAAATCACCTAAACACTCCAAATGATAATTAATGACGCCAACCAATCAAGTTTTATGTTACTATTACCGATTAGGAAGAATAATGGGTTGAGAGTATATAACATAAACGTTCGAATGCACCCCATATGATCATCAGGTAGTGCATTATCTCGAAAAAATCCCCTATTCTCGTGAAATAAGCCCGTTGGACCGCGCTAGTACTCATATCAGTCTGTATGAGCCCAAAGAGAGGCTAACTTGTATATTGATATGTCTCATCCCCACTAGCAAATGGAACAATCTCTTCCCTCCCTGCTTCCAACCTTGTCACAATCGTGAAGTCCAACATTGCGAACCCTATACCTTTACAGAAAAATGAAACGCATGAGTTATGTTCCATTACCGCTCAATGAGTGCCAGAATGAGGTCCCGATATCTGTAAGACATGGTAATAATGGGGCCAAAAATTATTTTATGAATCCACTCATAAAGACATGCCCAATGTGGACCCAAATGCACCATACCATGCCACCATGTGTAAACGGATCTCATCGCACAATAAAACTTATATTAATCAATAGCCTAAAATTTAACCAATGATTTATTAATCATCTGAATAGATTTGTTAGTAGTGTGACTAAAAATTGACTAACCAATTCAATTAACTTAAACTTTATATTCATTAACTTATTTTCATTAAGTTAAAAAGTCTATTCAACAACTTATAATTATTAACTTTATTATATCAATTCAATAACTAACCAATTTATTTATTTAAAGGCTAAACAATTCAACAAATTTAACAAAATTTAAGTAATTCATCAAATCTTATATTCATTATTTTAACTTAATTAGTTAAATAAATAAATAAAATTATTTATTTAAAGGCTTAAAAATTCAATAGAGTTACCACAATTTAATTAATTCATCAAAGCTTATATTTATTATCTTAATTTAATCATTTTAATAAATAAAAAATATTTATTAAAGACTAAACAATTCAATAAATTTAACATTAAAAAAATAGAACGATGTGCATACCTTGTTGTTCAGAGCTCGATACTAGCAATGAGTATCCGAAAAGTTTTGGCTGGGGGGAACTTGCATAATGTCCGTTCTATATGGAAGTCCAGAATCATTAATGGCATGCTGGGCCGCACATGATGAACTTACACCGTGCAAGTCGACGCGTCGACTACTAACTACCTCATGACATCGTGACTTTAAATTTTTTGATAAATTCTAAGTTCGAGAGAAAATGATTTTAGAGAGAACTTAGAGCGACCACCCAAGAGTAATTTGTAGTGGATATTACTGTGACATTCCAATTGCCACCTAAGATTTAACTATGCGACAATTGGTTTGCCGTAGATAACCTTCGTATATCACATGCTTTGGACCAATATTACTTATTTGAGGGGCTGAAAACGCATATGTATACCTTGGAGGAGCAAATGTGCAACTATGCCTTGGTTATGAGGAGTAAATTATAGCTATGCCCCATAAGATATTTCTAAATATGTGTTTACACCTTAAACTATCTTTTTGTCTCGATTTGCCCCTAATGTATTGACGTTTTAAAATGCCCCGTTTGTCAACTATCATTAAAAAAAACTAACATAAGACTTTTAAAGGATACCAAACTACAAAATCATCCTCAAATTTAACCCACAAACATCTCTCTCTCTCTCCCTCTCTTTGTGTTATTCATCTTCTTCTTTTTCTGCATAAACACAACACAAATACATAGACACACCTTAGTTTAAGGATGGTTTAAATGGACAAAAAAGTTTGTCACTCTGATAATAAACCCAAACCACCGCTTGACATTTTTGGTTAAATCGTTAAGCCCACCGCCACACCTTACCATAAAAAACCATCTCCCCCCTAAAGTTTCTAAGCAACTGCAGCCAAACGAGGGAGTCATCCATTTTCATTATTTGGAAGGTAGCTTTTTCCTCTCACTTTTACACACACACACACACACACACACACACACACACACACACACACACACACACACACACATATATATATATATATATATCTTTCTTTCTTTCTTTCTTTCTTTCTTTATCGCACGCGCGCGCGCACACACACACACATAATCAGGGAAGTAAAAGAGAGGAAGCCAACATATAAATGAAGAATGCGACACAAAACAAGTTGATGAATGACATGAGATGATGGTTATCGATTATAGAGATAAAATGTTGCGATTGGATAAAAAAAAACGTAAAAGAATGTGCAGATTGACGTGTGGTCTTTTTATTCTCTTTTGGCTCTTATATATTAGTATAATATATGCATGCATTGGTATGATTTTGATGTGTATATTGTGTCTGTGAAGCAGAAAGAAGCCAATGGAGTGAAACAATAATAAAAAAGATGAAAGATTTGTGTGGGTTAAGTTTGAGGATACTTTTGTAATTTGGTGTCATTTAAAAGTCTTCCACAAGTGAAGAAAGACGGGGTATTTTAAAATGTTTGATTGAGACAAAAAATAATTTAAGGGGCATAATTGTAATTTAGACATTTATGAGACTAAAATATCGGAATTAGTATGATATTGCAGGCTTGCCTTCAAAATTGGGCCAAAACCCGGTCCGGCACAGTATCCACTACACAGCCTGAGAATCAAACCAGACGGAATAGCGGCGCGACACCCAACCCTTCCTTGGATCACTTGTCCTTACCCATGACAACCTCCCTAATTACAAATTTCACATGCCCTCACCGCTCTCTGTAAAAACACAATCCCCAATCCAAAAAGTTTAGGGTTCCTTTGCAAATATGTCTCTCCCTCCTTTGGAGTGTAAATACGTAACAGAAGATTGTATAAGAGAATGGAAAAACGGAAACACTACCTTGAAGCCTCCCCAACCGGTCCCAATGCTTCGGTTTCTCTACGAGCTCTCTTGGAATATGGTATGTCTTCTCTTTATATTATATTATATATGGACTTCCTCAATTTTGGGCTTTTTGATTCATTTTTTCCTGTCTTTCTGGTTGTTAGGTTCGCGGGGAATTGCCGATTCAGAAGTGTAAAGCGGCGTTAGAGTCGGTTCAGTTTTCTGATACAGTTTCAGACTTGGATATGAGTTCCAATTTTGCAGATATTGTTAGCCAAATGGCTCAAGATGTGAGTAAATAGCAAAAAAATATTATTTCGAGCTAGTTATCTTTAGGGGTCACCCAAATGTTTAAACACACACAAAAGAAACATCTTTTTGGTGTTTAGAAAAAAATACAGCCCCGCAGAGGAGATGGACTCTCTCTCTCTCTCTCTCTCTCTCTCTCTCTCTCTCTCTATATATATATATATATATATATATATATATATATAGCCAGGCTATAGTAAATTATGCTTTATACATCACCCGTGCATCACACCTAATTCTAGGTCCTAAATTTTTTTTTTTCAAATTATATTTTTCCCTTGAAATTAACCTTCCAATAAAAAAATCCACAAAAAAGGTTAATTTCAAGGAAAAAATATAAAATTTGAAAAAGAAGTTTTCTAGGGCCTAGAATTATGTGTGATGTATAGTGCATAATGTAGGTGAGCCTTCCTCTCTCTCTCTCTCTCTATATATATATATATATGTAGAAAGCATTTTATACTGAACTGTTTTTTGTTTACACCATTTTATTAGTGGGTTGTTTGCCTTCCCCTTTCAGATTATGTAAGTTGCAAGTGGGAATTTGAGTACAGATTTGTTAGTAGCCTTGTTTAAAAGATATTAGAGTGTAAGTCTCTCGAAGACATTTGTTGGATTGTGATACCTAATAGTTTTCAATAGCAGTTATGGGAAGCCAAGAGGTATTTTTAGGGCATCAAGGTGGATAAGACGAGGGGTTCATATCCCTAGTTGTTCATTTTGGTACCTAATACTTTGATTAGATTGGTGGACAGGGCTAGGGCTTAAGGGGTTGTTCAGGTCTTCTTTGTTGGTAAGGAGAAGATAGATGTAACACATTTTCAGTTTGTGAATGATACCAGTATTTTTCCTCAGGATAGCAACGAAAACTTGAGGATTTTGTTAGTCTTGTTGGCGCTGAACATGTATATATCAAAAGGCGAAATAGGGGGGGCGGGGAGATTAATATGTAAGTGGATTAGAGGAGTATATTGAGGGGCTTGTGTTGAGAGGAATGTTGTTGGATAGGAAAATGGCCTTTGAGTTTAATGCTTTGAGTTTAATGGTCTCTGCATAAGAGGGAACCAACTTTTTTTGTGAGTACTGGAATCCAAGCAAGTACTTCGTGGCTAAAACAGTCTTAAGTAGCATTCTATATACTATCTGTATTTTCAAAATTCCCAAAAAAGACTCAAATTAATCGAAAAAGAGTGATTTTTGTGGGAATGATTTAAAAACAGTGTCTAAATTCAAGGAATAAAATGATTTATGGATTGGAAAATAGTTTTGTTGTGTCTGATTATCCCCCCATCTCCTCAACCTCATAGTGGAAGACTCATATCGATTTGTGCTCTATGTAACAGTTTTGTCAATTGATTAGCATCTATGAAGCACCGACACTCTCCCGGAAGCCACGAGTCGGCTTTGACACGAGTCCGGCACACGACACACTCCGACACGTTGCCGACACGCTGGGACACGTTGGAACATATTTGGACATGCTGCTGACACGTTGCTGACACGCTGGGACACGTTCCCGACACGCTAGGACACGTAAAAAAGGACATTTTTTTTTATTTTTACTTTTTTACTTTTTTTTCTTATGCGATTATGATTCTGCCGTATTTATGATTTTTAATGTTAAAGTGTGTTTGAATTTTGTTTTATATGGTCAATTTTCTTAATTTCATGTTAAGAATGCTCTAATAATGTATTTTATGGAAAAAAATCTATTTTATTTCATTAATATATATATATTTAAATATATATTATATATTTTAGCATATATTATATATTTTAACATATATTATATATTATACGTATCCTAGCGTGTCGTATCCTAGTTTTTGAAAAAAATCGCATGTCGCGTGTCGTGTCGAAACACGTATTACGTGTCGAGTCCGTGCTTCATAGATTAGCATTAATAAAATGTGTTAGAACGCATTGGGCATGTAGCCAATCTGAGTTTGTGAGGCTATTGTACTTGTGGGTGGACCTGCAAGTTTAGGATGTGCTGTACATTAATTCAGGCTAAATATTAATTGTCACCATGTGTTCAGGTGGTTTCGATGGCTTCAAGTAATTAGTTTAGCTTGATTATTGATTAGCCAAGTTGATCCCTATTATTAGTAGTTCCTCAGTCACGGTTGGATCTGTAGTCGGACATGGTTTGGTCCTGACACCTACATCAGTGGCTGCCTTGTGTAATAGGGGAGTAGTTATTGGATCGTCTTCCTCTTTTGTTGAACTTCAGAAGGAATGAAATAGGAGGCATTACGAGGGTGTGAAAATGTATGCACTGAGCTACAAAATGTTTTCTTGAGGTTATTTTATTATTGCTTTCTTTTCTGCTTGATATGGACCCCATAGTTTTGTTTTTTTGGTTGTTAGTTTTGGTGTATTGTGGTTTGTAAGTTATTTTTTCTTGGGATCCCCTTTGTTACATGTACAATATTGTGGTTTGTGTGTTTGGGGGCCTTTTGGCGATATAGTTATCTAAAAAACTTCGTTCCTCTAATGTACGCAGCCGAAGATTCGCACACAACAACACAAAGTAATGGGGATTTCATCTTAATTGCTCATAATAGCATATTTATTCAAATAGTAAGGGATCTTGCTCACTAGAGGGGCTACAATATAAAAGGTGATGGTAAAGGTGTATTCCCGCAAACTAATGGGGCTACGATATACAGGCAGATGATAAAGGAATATTCCTTGCCAATCCTAATTGCTAAACTCATGGGCGATGTCACTATGACATTACAATGGACACTTGTACATTCTTAATTAACAAATGTATGTCTCCAAAGGGATATTCCTTATTTTGTCCCTAATAAGGCACTGAATAAACTGATTAAAAAAACAATTTACAATTTAATTCTAAGGGCCTTTCATATACATCATTGTTCCCCATGTGAAAAAGATCCACTTGAGCGTGGAAGCGTGAAATGGCATCTTCATCATTAGAAAACAACCATACTCCTCCACTTGAAAATGATGTTGTCCACGATAATGCTCGACATACATACAACAAAGAGGTGAACACAAGTGGACCGTAATCTAAGCTACAATCAAAGAACACGAACTGTCCTCGAGGCTTGCCAATACAAGGAATTGAACACCAAAGTATCCACAAAAGAAGACGAGGCCCACACCTTGACCAGAGCACAATTTAAAGCGGCAAACTCACAAGGACCGTAAAAATGACAATAATTAGTCATCTTCTTGCCCAAAGAGTGGGATGAATTTAAAAAATGTATGTAAAAGGACAATGCTGTGGTGAGGTAGGAGTCATATGCCCATCCTCAACAAGGATTCCAAACGAGTTGCCAGAACTTTAAAGATGGGATAAAAGTCCGTGATATAAAAAATCTCCACATCTACGAGTAATATAATCTTCTTAGTATAGACATTATAAGGACAATTCTGTACACGTACCATAATCTTTGAGTTTTGAGCAAAGCTCACTTTTATATCTTCCAATGTTTTATTGACAAACATGGATGCAACATCTTCGTTGGACACTATGGAAACCGCGAACACTATGGAAACCGCAAACCATAGAGCAATAACGGTTGTACTTGGCCAATCGAACTCAACAGAAGTTCCACCTCTTTATATTGTGCTTACTCTCATGTGATACTTCCCATAGTAAGCTGATGAGATCCATCCATAGTGAATCCCAAGTGCTTTGTTACACTAAGAGTCCCGATCATTCTCCCACAATTCAATTTTATATTTGATATTTTGAAGAGTTTGCTGATACCCCACCATTAAATCGACATTTAAGGGTTGACGCACAAAAAATACTAGGAGGAAGCTAGGATGAACAAGGGGCTGTCTTGTATTTTCGAACTTGCCTGAAATCCTTGTGGGCCAATGTGTAACTTTTAAAATTTGAGGGAATTGGATGGTAAGGGCTTGAGTTGTAATCTTTGATTGTAGAACAAATCATATGAATGAAACACACAACGAAAGGACGAAGGTCAGCGAACTCGCTTTACCTTTGATTTTCTTGGCGCCAATGGAAGGTAAGGTTGGGTTGAGGGCTATGAAGCACGGACACTTCGTTGGAGGTGTCATACCCGTGTTGGACACTCTTGCGGACACGACACTTGTACGCAATGTTTAAAAAGGCGCTTGAGGCGTACGCCTCGAGGCGCTGAAAAAAAGCCTCGATGCTTAAGCCTCAGGGCTGAATTTGAGGCTTACGCCTCGGTGCCCCTCACGCCTTTTGGCTGAGGCGCGGAAAAAAAAAAATATTTTTCTTCTTTCATCACAAAGTCTGTTTTTTTAAAGGTTAAAGTTCTTCATTTTTCTAAAATTGCACTTAAAAAAAATGTTGTTTTAATCTACTATCTCTTATTCTTTTTTATTTTAGTTTAGTTTTAAAATTGCACTTAATTTTGTTTTTCTTTACTAATTTGTTTGAAATAAGTGTATAAATTTGTTTGAAACTATATTTTGTTATAAATATATTGTTTGTTTTAAATAAATGTACTAAATTAACTTCAATATGAATTTTTTTTAAAAGGTTTCTGTTTTTTTATTTTCAACTTAGATTAATATGTTTTCTTTTTATACTAATATATTTTAAAGTTTTTTTTTTTAATAAACTTAGGTTGATATGTTTTATTATTTTTTTAATAAAGTTACTATTTTTTTAATCTTAGCTTGAAAATCAATGTTTTTTTAATAAATTTGATTGTTAAGTTGCATTGATTAATTTATTGTCATATTATAAAATAACCAATATGAGAATGAAGCTAAAAAAATGATTTTGCCAGTACGATTTTGCATTGATTAATTTATTGTCATATTGTAAAATAACCAATATGTTAAAATTGATTTTCTTTTTCTAAAAAGTTATATCTGGGGGAACAAAAAAATGTCAAACTATGTGAGAAAACCCTTAAGGATGTTTTTTTTGTAGTTTTATTTTATATTTCTTTGTTATTTTATTTTTATGGTTTTATTAGTATTTTTTAAATATTATTTTGCTCTTTTTTTTTTTTTTAAATTTTCGGTGAGGCTTACGCCTCGCCTCGCTGCGACTAAAATTCCTCGCCTCGCCTCGCCTTTCGCCTTTTTAAACATTGCCTGTATGACACTCCTTTGACATGTATCCGACATGCTATGTGGCGTGTCGAACTCGTTTGACGTTAAAAAAGTCGAACACTTGAATGACACCCTCAAACACTTTTAAGACACTTATGGGAGTGATGATTAAATTTTTGGTCTAGCCGGAAATGGTGATAAATGAGGAGCAATAAAGCACTTACTTAGCCCATTGAAATTATCAATATTTTTGTTTAGAATGGGTTGTTTTTGTTTAGAATTGAGTTAGTTGTAATACAAGACTTTATATGGATATATAACTATTGAATTATGGTATAAATGTTTTTGTAACATATTTGACCATGTTATTTTAGATAATTAGTTTGACCACTACATTTTTCTAGTGAAAATAGATCGAAGTATACATGGAATATTATTAAAAAATATATATGTGTATCCATGTTCTCGACGTGTTGTTTCCAATTTTTTTTAAATTTTCCGTGTCGGCATGTCCGTGTCCATTCTTCATAGGTCGAGGGCTTAGAGTTTCCCCACTTTCTCGTCATTTTAGAGCAAGGGGAGGGGTTTTTCGACATGAAGAAGGTTGTGTGAGCCTCGCCGGTCGTTAGTTGAGGTTGCCTGATGCCAGCGAGGGGGAGGTTCTGTTAGATTCAGAGAGGTGCGAGGAGTGCTTTGTCACACCCCGCCTAATTCTGGCGTCGGCCGCCACCAAAACTAAGCCGTGCGTGAGTAAATAAATTACCATTCTTAGCATGAGACAGATATGAGACATAAAATTAATCCACAAGATAAATGATTATCAATCCCAAAAGGTAAACCAACCAACTAAGCGATAAAAGATCAATCTCCATGCTAAACTCAAAGTAAATCCAATCTCTAATAATATTAAACTGAATAATCTACAACTGAATCCAGTGAAATAACTGAATAAAATCCATAACAACTTTGGAACCGAATGGCCCAATCAAAACCATAAACTGTGTGTCATAACGAAATACGACTGAAAAAGAAAGTCTAACTAAAGAGAGCGATAAAATGAATAAACTCCAGCTGCACCTCCAAACGATATACAATAAATCCTATGTAGCTACTCCAACACTAATACCTGAAAAAAGTTAGTCAACGCACGAGGTCAGAGCCCCAAGCATGAATACACACTACTCCCCTCAAATAGGGTCAGTGAATCTAGACAATAGCATTATACGCAATAAATATCACAATAGAGCATTTTAATTAAACGAGATAATTAAACGCGGGAAAGATAAATTACTAACCACCCCCAAAGATTCTGATAAAAACAAACCAATATCATTTTAATATATTCAACAGTCCCAGATTGTTAATTTAATTAAATTAACCACATGTATGATTCTTCTCACTTTATTATTAGGTATGGCGGTCCTCCCGCCTCGGGTGATTCTCCCACCAAAATATATTATTATAGCGGTCCTCCCGCCACGGGTGATTTCTCTACCAAAATACACATCCCCTTGTCAAAACCACCGCTGATCCGTTTAAACTGTCGGCCCTCGCTATTTATGCCGCCAATATATTTTAATACCCGTTTTTATCTTAGGCATTAATTCTCATTTTCTCAATTTTACAATTAACAAACTACCCGACCCTTTTTATCGATGTGAGATCCTCCAAATGCCCCTTAGTCCCACCATACCTAAGGTTCCCCAAAGTACATATACGTCCTATCCTAAGTATAAGATAAATTTCCAATATTTACTCGCCTTAGTCTCATGCCTAGGCTGGCGTGACGACGATAAAACATTAAAAATCAGCCCACCCCCATAATATAAAATCCCCATGAATTTACGCTAACTAGTCCCATACCTAGCAAGCATAAATTATAACCAAGGCCTACCCACTAGTCCCATACCTAGTAAGCATCCTAAAATAGGGTTGAGCAAAATACTACCCAAAAGCCCCTTGTCCCCGCGATGGCAAAAGTGACTCAAAATAAATCACACAATACACAATTCATAAGAATAACATAGCACTTAATCATAAAAGTCCCAATTCAATTTAATTCCATGAATAACACCGTCGTCGTTTTCAACATAATTATTTGCGTGAAAAAAGGTTAAATTAATTAACATGCAATTATCTTCAATATGACATAATCGTTCTCTTTTATAAGTCATCTAATTTTTATAAGTGTGAACGCGTCACATTAACCACATAAATAATCCCATAAAACTCTACATGAGAACTTACACCCAAAACCATAAAAATCCAAAAATCTAACCTACGCACCCAAGGGTTTCAAAGATTAAATCGTATTCAAAATTTTCATAAAAACAGTATCAAAATTTAGCGTCCACTTTCTCTAGTTAAGTTGCTAATTGATTATAATAAAAAACATATGATTTAGGGTTTAGGCGACACTTAAAACGCATAATACTAAAGGAAAGGAATAGAGTATTCATGCCTGAATAAAATTTGATTAAGAAATCTGATCTTGAAGATGTATTCTTCTCAAAAAGTTGATAAAGATCCGTTCTTGACGCGTCTTGAGAAAACCTAGTTAATCTTGACAAATCTTGAGTTGAAACTTTGAAGAAAATTGGGGCAAAGGTTTGTAGATGGAAGAGAAATATTTTGGAGAAGTCTTCTTGAGGAAGACTTGTTGTGAAAAAAGTGATTTGAAATATCCAGCCACGGATTAGTTTTAATTTATAATGATTAGGAGTTCTAATGCTATTAGAATTCTATTTACACTAAAAAAAAAATTTGCCCCGTTAGTCACGGTCCAGGACCGTGACAAATGTTTTTTCCGACTCCGATTTGAATTTCCATTAAAATCCAACCTTTTAATATTAATACTCACATTTTAAGTTGCCAAAAATAATTAAATTCAAAGTTTTATTTTACTCCAAAAAAATCCGAATTAATCAAATTAAATATGATATAAAACGGGTGCTATATGCTTCAAAAGGGTTTAACATAGGTGCATGGGTTTGTGGGGAAGTCAGAATTTTGACGAAGGTTGCTTGGCCGTTGGAGAGTCACTATTGTGGCCAGTGCTCCAATGATGTTTTACATGTAGGAGAGTGTTTATCTTCCCCTACAATCATGAGATACAGAACTTCCACAGTTGCTCACTCAATGTCAATATAGTGAAGTATTAACAAATGTTGATCTGTTATGTTGAGATACTCTGTACAACTGCACATGATAACACTTACAATATAGCCCGGAGGCAAATGAACTTAAGAAAGCATAGTTAGTGCCTTTTATCTATTAGAATTGTCTTTGATTTAGGTTTAGGAATTGTTAGCTAATGTTAGGATTGCAATCTCTTAGAGTTGAATTGGATTATGAACTGAGTTTGTGATTTGGCATGACGTCCGTGTGGGCATGCCAAATAAAGTAATAAAGATAAATCCACACAATCATCCCAAGATGGCAAGCAAATGAGAAATCAAAAGTAGTCCCTCTCATCCAGTATAAAGGAAATTAAACCCGAAAACGAAAGAACATGAAAGATGCACCAGCCGAAATAAAAAGGCTGCATTTTGGGAAGGGGGAGAAAAAATAAAATTTGCAATCGCACGTCAATAGCGTTAAATAGCACGTACTATTTCTTTTGCCATCTTTATTAACATGTTCTCTATCTGTTTAAAGGTCATATAGTAACCCGTAAGTTTATTTGCGAGTGTTGTATATTACTTTTGTGTTAAGCATTTGACCTTTGCAGCTTACTCTGCCTGGGGAATATCGTGCTCGTCTCATTAAACTGGTTAGTATCTAATCAAACTAGTTTTTTCTGGTTCCATTGGAAATGTTCATATTTCTGCAAAAATAGTAGTGAGCTAGCATATTAACTGAGTTTGGATTTATGTGCCAATGCATTACATGTATATTGCTCAATATTACCCCAAATTTGATGCTCTATAGAAAGGGCCTTTTAATTTTGAACAAAATCAAAGTTATATTTTGGGGGATAATACTCCAACTTTGACGCACAATAATCATGTGGAGGGTCTTATAATTTAGTCTCTTAGCATTAAAAACATCCAAGACATTCTCTGAGGCTTCTTACCATTAAAGATTCATCCCTACCTATGTCCTTTTACACCCGATTGAGATACACTTGCTCACACCAAAAGCTGGGTTGTGCCTAGGCTGCTTCCTTGTCTTTATCTCGCGAAAGAAGTGCCTTTTCTCTCCCCCTTCTCTTCATTACTCTATTGTTCCTTATAGCATTGCGGCGTACGTTTCGGGTTACATCTCTGCTCTTGAGGAGCAACTTCCTTACTACCGTTCCTACAAAATGTTAATTGTTTTTCAATCTTTTTCCAAAATTGTTATCAAACGCATCCTTATAGAATCTCAGTCATTGGAAGAGATAAATGTAAGGTAGGATGAGGAATCTATCCCGCAGTCAAACTTATCATGCGCATAGTTAAAAGGCCATTGTCGTTGCCTTCTTCCATACCCATCACGAAACAAATTTATCATGAGTACTGCGCTCTATAGATCATCTCCGAATTTTTGTCCATTCAATGATACATTAAGACGTTACTTTAATCTGTTGGTTGTTTAACTTTTTTGTATTCACGTATTTTAATAATTATTATATGCTCAATCTGAGTTCTTATATCTGCTTTTGTTTTCTGTCTAGGCAAAATGGCTGGTGGAAAGTGCATTGGTCCCTTTAAGGCTTTTCCAGGAGCGTTGTGAGGTGAATTTTATTGGTTGTACTGAATCTACTCCTCATCCAAGAAAGGGTAAAAAGTAAAAAGTGAAAATAACTTACATATTTTCTTCAAAAATGTAGGAAGAGTTTTTGTGGGAGTCTGAAATGATCAAGATAAAGGCTGCAGATTTGAAGTCAAAAGAGGTAAGCAGATCACAGTAGCTGTATTTCACTCTTGTTATGATATTGTAAGATTATGAATTAGAGCTATTTATAGGTTGGCCTCGGCCGTGTTTGCACTTTATATTAAAATATCTAGGTCGGCCCAAGCCAAGTCTGGCCCAGAGTCGGGTTGCCATCGATCGACGTAAGCCCGACCCTGGGAAAATATAAAAAAAACTAGATTGTGGATATCCACATAAACTATGAGACTATTATTTGAAACACTTACAGGCTTGGTGGGTAGAGAAAATCAAAAGCTAAGCCTAGCACAATTTTGTTATGAGCTTATGTTATGAGCCCAAACCTTATGGGCTGCTGGACTAGGTGGCTTGGCATGGACGCACCGCTAAATTAAGAATAGAGTATTGATGACAGTACAAACTGACTGTTGTGTTATTATCTTGTTTCTCTATAATTTTCATGTCAATTGATGATACGCGGAAGCGGAATATTGAACAACAGTTGTGAGAATATGCAGAAACTTTAATAATTTGTAGGATATCTATACTGATAAGGTGGTGAATTCATACGTCTTATTCAATTACTTGCCAAGAGTGGTGGCCATCGCATGGTTACCTGAGACACATCCATTTTTAATCTAAAACGAAGACTACATGCCACACACCACTGAAAAAACCTTGTAGATCAAAATTAATTATCGTTTGCAGTTAATTGAGTTGTTGCAATGTTTTATTTTAGGTTAAGATGCTACTGGTTATGTTTTATTGAGTGATAAGGGTGTTTTGATAATTTTTGGGATTAATTGGACATTGACCGCATGCTAGTAGTAGGACTAACCTACTTGCCTATTATTTTCATGATAAGTATACTTGCCTATAAGTTTGTGTGCAATCTCTTATATTCAATAGAGTTGATATTTGGTAATTTAACATTGTATTATGTTCTATTGTCTAAATGTTGTCAAGGATGCATTAGATTCTTACATCTCAAATTTCTGCTATTCTACTTAAAACCAGAGTCAGATCTATGTGAAGTTTACATTATCCTTAAAAAATTTATGTCATCAGGCCACCCGTAGAGCCTTAACCTGGCATGTCCTAAAGACCCAAGAATAGTGGATTGTTCAATGCGCTGTTCACAGCCTTTAGCAGTAATCAGAATTTTACCTTCCTTACTAATAAAAAAACAATTCCTATCATCTTCTATCACCTTTGTTAATCCTTAAAATCCATTAACTTCACTTATAATTAGTCACAAGCTCAACATAATCAGTTCCTACCTTTTTCCTGCTGTACACATCAATTTCTGTGATTGTAATTTGTAAGAGAGTTATTCTTCGAAATTATCCTACACCAGCAAGTCAAAGAGTCATTAGTCATGTGTCTTGTAATCTATACCTAAGACAATGAGATCTATTCAATGAGTTTGATTTGGAAATCGGCTCTGTTTAACTATTCACTGATGATATTCATGTGCTGTTGATTTCAGGTCAGAGTAAACACTCGTCTTCTTTATCAACAAACAAAATTTAACCTTCTTCGGGAAGAGAGTGAGGGTTATGCCAAGCTGGTATGATTTTCCATTTTATTTTTCATATTTTAAGTCTCTTGTCATTGTGTTTTATGTGTTAGTGTTAGTGTTACTTGTTTTGTGTTCTCTTTGTAATAGATATTGAGAATAGATCCAGTGTTCCTGTACTTCAATATTTATTTTTTTCCTAGTGATTGATGTTTAATGATTTTTATAAATCACAATTCAGGAGACAACATACCATTGAATCCAGGAGACAAGCAGTCTTTTTATAATTTTTATTTCATGTCTGAATTGGTGTTTAACATACAATTCTTAAGCCTGTTTTTTTTCACTCTTTTGTTTCTTTTTCCTCTCCTAATGTTAAATAGCTGTTGATTTGTAGGCAACCCTTCTTTGTCGGGGTTCTGAAGCTTCAACTCAAAATGCATCAGCAGCAACAGTTGGCATAATTAAGGTTTTCACTTGAATTTACTATTCAAATGCATGTTTTATTATTTTTAAATATTTGCTAACTAGCAGGTCACTTGCAGTCATTAATTGGACACTTTGATCTGGATCCAAATCGTGTATTTGATATTGTAAGTTAGCAGATTTAATTATTTTGATCAAAGTTTTTATTTGTTGTATAATTTTTTTGTAGAGATGTGTTGACTCAATATCCTCTCGTAGTTATTGATTGGTTTTTGAGGCTATAGGTTTTAGAGTGTTTTGAGCTTCAGCCGGATAATAATGTCTTCTTGGACCTGATCCCCATTTTCCCCAAGGTAAGGATATATATTTGACAATATATATGCATATCTTAGTAATCTGGTCATCATTTTAACGTTACAATTTGTATAATGTTTATGCTAAATGGATACATTTTCGTCCTCTGATTCTCTGTGATGTTATGCAGTCTCACGCATCTCAAATACTTGGGTTTAAGTTTCAATATTATCAGCGTATGGAAGTTAATAGTACTGTACCATTTGGGCTCTATCAGCTTACAGCTTTGCTGGTGAAAAAGGAGTTTATTGATCTTGATAACATGTTAGTATCTTACTTACTTGGCCCTTATCGTGTGTTTTCTTTTTAATTTTGTACTTGCTCCACTTCTATGTAGTTAGGGCATGATACGTTGTTGTTATAGTACGAATTTTGTTAAGCTTTTAGGTGATGTGGTGATTTAACATGGTAGCAAAGCTTTGGTATTGCAAGATTCTGGGTTCAAGCCACTTACATTTGGTTCATTTTTGTCTTAGTTATTTACGCTGATATACAGTGTTGGCTCACTATATACAGTATTGGCTCACTATCTAATAGTTTGTCTTTTAATTGAGTTTGTGACTTAACCTATGTAATAGAAGTTATTTAGGAGTTAGTTTGGGGATGGCAACGGCTTAGGTATGAGGGGTCATTCTTGTCTTACCTTTGCCCTGCCGTGGAAGCCCCGCTAATAGAAGATTAGATGCATGTACAGTAGGTCACTAACGGGTTGAAGCTTAACGGGTCGGGTTGGGTCGGATCTGTCCCACCCACTATAATAATTGGGTCGAATCTGGCTCGGTCCAGGCCCGGGCCAACCCATTTGACCCGTTTTTTGTTTTATTTTTTATTTTTTATTTCAAGGGACTATCTAAGATGAAGTATACGTATTTCAAAAAAGAACAAAATGCACAAACTGAATTAGATGGCATTTTAGAATTTTATAAAATTATACACTTTCGAGATTGTACAACTAAACCCATTTGATGCAGAATCGGATTCCTTTCATTTTTCCCTTTCAACAATTATGGACAGGAAGAAAAGATGTGGAATGGAGTAGTCCAATCACAGCTAACAATGTGGATGAGAGAGAGTAAAGATCTCAACTACAAGCTGTATAATTTAGAAAATTCAATTTTCTCACTAACCGAACATGGGTGATGACCCTAACTTTTCCTACGAGAAACCCACTAGAAATCCGACGAGAATCAAGCCTGATTGATGCCTTTTCAGTCAATCATGGAATTTGTCGAAAATCTGATATATAGAGAGAGGTGACAAGAGTTATAGAGAGAGATGAGAGAGAGTGGGGTTGTCAATTAAGGGCTTCTATTTTTGGGTCAAGGTTTTTGGGTTAATGAGTAACCCAATAATAACCCAGCCCAACCCTTTAGTTCAAGGGGCCTAATCGGGTTCACCCAGTTAGACCCATTTAATAAGGAGTTGGGTCGGGTTTTCAATGAGCGGGCTGGTTTAATTAAATGGGTTGGGTCTTTCGTTGCCACTTTTCATGTACAGTTTACAAATGATGTGGCTGGAAATATTTGTGCTTTTTGTTTACTCTGATCTTATGTTTTTGGCAGAGGCTTGGTTTTCTGTGTCGCACAATTCTTGAGGACCTACACATTCCAGTTTCTTTAATTTTACATCGTTTTGTTATTTTTTGGCGGATAATACAAAATAAGAAATTCATTAAGAGGGAAAGAAGTGGTTAGAGAGCATGGTTCAAAGTTTCGGTATTGGTCGTGGTATTGCACACCTGATTTTCAACTCGGTCGCAGTATCGGATGATACGCAAAGATATGCTATTTAGAGAGCAAATAATTCGGAAAAAAATATAGAAATTAAAAAAAAAAGATTATTAATGTGGATCAATTAGATACGTATAAACCCATAATTTAATATGCATTGCATTGTACAATTGGTTGGCAAACTTGTCAGATTCAAGATTCCATAATTTAATATAGAAAAACAATCTAATGACACCTGGAATTTGATAAAAAATAACAAGCATTTGTTTCATAAATTTGCATTTGTTTTAGGAGCCATACTACAAAATCTAGTTTAGGAACCATTCTACAAAATAACAAGCATTTGTTTCATAAATTTGCTAATATGCGTACTAAACATTATTACAACCTTAGTGCCCTAATCCGCCTACTATGCCCAGCGTACCCGCACCAAATCGCGGATTTAGCAATTCGTCCCAAATTCGGTGACAATTCGCGAATTGATAAAATCCAGTTCGCGTCTCAAGAAAGACAGAAACGAACTCAGCAGGTTCAAAACTTTAAACTAATATTTAATGGCTTCCTAGTGTTAAGTAAACAACCCACAAGCCTCGGGAGTAACCCACTGTGAGAGTGGACATCTGGAAGTTGTTTTATAGCATGGAGGTAATAGTAGACATCTTACACACTTCCGATGTGGGATATGATTTCTAAGCAAATATTTATTATACTTTCCAAAGGCTTACAGTCCTCTATACTCTATGTGGGATGTGAACATTTCTTTCTACATTAGATAATTTTTGTTTTTAATTTATAAATACATTATACTTCTATATATTTGTGTTTTTAAATAAAAATTTAATAAAACTCTCATAAATTTTTACTTAAATACACATTAACTTTATATATTATTATTAACTGAACAAAATCCTAAATATTTTATATTAGTTATATTTATATTATTTATCTATTAATGTATATTATGCTTATATATATTAAAAATCATAATTATATATTAAATATATAGACGAACTGGTGGCGCTCTCAAATCCTGGTAATTTGAAAATCGACGCATTGACGCATTCGCACCTGCACTCGCATTCGCACCCGCTTTAGGGCACTAAGATTACAACCATTCTACAAAATAACATTATTTCTTAGCATTCTAAACATTATTTGTATATAAGTTTTATGAGTTTTGAACAAGACATTTATTTTAGGAATTTTTAGAATTACTAAACATTATTTGAACATAAGTTTTAGGAATTTTCTACAAAACATTATTTTTTGAAAGTTTTAGAATTATTAAATATTATTTCAAAATTATTTATACATATGTAAACAATATTTGACAATACGACTACTTTTAAAAAAAGCATGTACAAAAAAATTGTACAACACTTTTTAAAAATTGTAGCAATTTATTTAAAAATGTACACCATTTTTTAAGAAATTATAAATAGTAGCAATTTATTTAAAATGTAAAATAAATAAAAATTGTACAACACTTTTTAAAAATGGGACAATTAATGTTTAGTCCATCGGGATCAAGTTCATTTTGCATTTAGTCCACCATATTCTTTTATTTTCCAAAAAGTCTGTTGTCTATTTTTTTGGATTTTTTACCAACTAGTCCCATTACTAAGTATGTAATCAAATAGGTCCTACAATATTTTTTTTGCTCCAACTGAAAAAACATTTTTTGCTCCAATAATGAATATTCCCTACATGTATAAATAGAATCTTTTGAGTAAAATTTGTTTTGATACGACCAATTATGAAATGTCTTAGGGTTAGGATAAGAGACTTTTTGAAATAAAATAAAGGAGTTTGGTCTAAACATAAAATAAAAAAAATGTTTTAATGGAATTTTTATCGAATGACCAAAAATATTATTAATAAATAATACTAGTTTATTAAATATGTAGATAAATTTGATAGAAATTTGTAATACTAAAATTTTAGATATCCTTTTTTATTACTATGAAAAATATTCTTCAAATGTAAAATTAATTAATTTTTATATATCGTGGACAAAACAATTAATTTTATGTTGTAAAAAATAATGAATACGTAAACATAAGATAATTGAGCTTTAAAGATAAAGGTGAGGTCAGCTATAAACATTTCATAAGGAAAAAAGTTACCTTAGCTGTAAACACTAAACCCATTTCCAAGTTAATAATCCCCTTATTAACCCCAACATCAAAACCAAATGCAATAGCAGCAAACCTAGCTTGCGAAGGAAAGAATGCCATCAAAAACAGAAAAAATACCCTAACGAAAACACGAACAGATGGAAACCCCATCTTTGCTGCACAGAACAAGGTGAGTTCCTGAAGGTTGTGACTTCTTTCAATCTTCTGCCAAAGGTACGATTACTTGAGATGGAATCTGTCTACTTTTTTTTTTTTTGCTTACTTCAAGTTATGTCAAGTCTCGGCCGGTTTCTTCTCATCTCGTCACTCTCGGCCGAGACCTCGGCGTCACATCATGGAACTGCTGATATTTCGGCAACATATCACAATTCATGTTTTTTTTTGTTTTGCCTCTCGGTATCGGAACTGTGCCTTGCGATACCGAGTCAACTCGGCCGATACTGAGTCAACTCGGCCGATACCGAGTCGACTCGGCCGAGAATTTGAACCATGTTAGAGAGTAAGAGGAGAGTCTTCTGCATGTAAAAGACAAGAAAAACTATCAACAGAGAATTGTTCCTTGGCAAAAGCACTGAAAAAAGCTAGAAATACAAGTACACTACCATGTACCAATGAAGGGTAAGAATCTGTCCTAAAATTTTCTAGCACTCCCGTTTGTCGCTAACTGCCAAACAATTGCATAAACAAACAGCACAATTCTGTAACATCTTCTGATTATTGTTAAGCTCTTTTCTTCTATTGATGATTTGTACTAGTGAAGCTAGTTTTGTGGCCACATTCTTAATCAAAAGCTTGTATCTGCAGTTATGCACATTTACTTCCCAATGATGACGAGGCATTTGATCATTATAATACTTTTTCTGCGAAGCGACTTGACGAGGTATATGCATTTTTTAGCATTGGGAATGTCCTTGTTACTTATATATAATTTGATTGATACTTTTCTTTTTATTGATTTCCTTTGTTCCCCTGTGTTCTGTGATTTATATAGCGTCATTGGTTTCTTTAGACTTCCTGTATTATAACAATTTTTTATATGAACTTCTGACATCGGTGTTGTGAATCATTTCGATAGATAATTTTCACGAAAGGTGGAAAGGATTCTATCTTATCATGCATATTGTTAGGGTTGTCGGCAGAGGCACCTCAAACTTACATTGGCGCCTCTTTTTAATTAAGAAGCTAACGAACTAATGATTCCTTAAAATTTGAATGCACCCCGCTAAGAAAAAAATCCTACTTTTTCGTTAACTGAAATATTCTCCCTATATCTCCCCTTCTTTCTATAGCTTAATTCGTGAGCCACCGAAGATGGGCTATTCATCTTCATCTGATTTATAAAATCTTTGTTTAAAAAAAAAAAAAAAAACTATATCTCTCCCTCCCCTATCTGTACATGCTTGATAATTTGATCATTCCTGCCCCCTTGAATTAAGTTCATGGTGACTGAATCTTGTTTTTGCTGCATCTCAGCTCAATGTAGCTGTGATAGGCTTAACTCTACCAAGATCGAAGATTGAGGAATAAATAGAGTGGAGATGCCTTTATGATTTCTAAATTAATAACTTAGATTAGATGCCTCAAAATTTGAGGTGCTCAAAATAAAAATTAAAGGTGGCTTTACGGGCAACTGTTACTGACAATTATTCACCGTGCATCTTCTCTCCCCCATGGGGTTGTTAAGTCTGTTTTCTGTTGCCAATTTTTCATTGGAGATCACGTTTAGAAATCATCTTAGCGATCATGATTTCCTGATTTCATTTCTCTCCTTGGAGTTCTAGAGTGGTCAATACCATGAAGGAATCTTCCGATAGGAGGTGGCGAGTACGTCTTTTTACGTTTTTTTTTTTCATTAAAATCTTATCTTGATATTCTGATAGATTCTCCATCCTTGCCCCTTTCAGTCCATACAAAATGATTTGGAAAGGAGAAGGTCCTTCAATCCTCCTAGAATGATTAACGGACTCCTAATTCAAGAGAACCTTTGGGTAACAGAATATGGTGAACTCCTGTGGGTCTTTTCATGTAAATCTTATACTGACCACTGGATGACTCCCACTCTTTGCTCTCTTTTGAACCACAGAAGAATTTGGGAAGGGGAACTTTCTTCAAATGTTTTTTTTCTCTCTCCTATGAGTGCTTGGTCAGTGTCAAATGGAAGTATGAATACTTGTGACTCAATGTAACACTAGAGGCATAATTCATTATTATCTCTCTCTTGGTGCATATCTTAAAAAAAAGCAGATGAAGGCATAGATCATATACTCTTACATTCTGAGTTCTATCACCTTCTGTGGGTAGAAGGTTTTTTTTTTTGGCACTTGATATTGTGGGGGAAAAGCTAATGTCTTGGTATAATTTCCTACATATGGGAACCATAAAAAGTGAAAAGTGTATAGACGAGGATCTCTTTATGTATCTTTATTTGTTGGTTGTAGCACGGATTATATGGAAAGGAGTGAGAATCTTTGGAGGGAAGAAATCATCAAAAGAGGGTTAATGGCAAACAGCCAGTTATCCAGATTCCCCGTGGGCAGTCGGAACTTATTATGGGTTTCAATCAGCTGTCCTTTTCTGGAGATGTTCTCTTTTTTGTCTCTCTATGCCTTTTTTTTTTGTGATTTAGTGCTGGGTTGCTGGGCCACCTTTGCTTGTATTTTGTCCATATTTCATTTTTATGAATAAAATTCTCCATTTCTGATAAAAAGTCAGTTTCTCCTGGCTGGTCTTTATTGAAAGGTTAATGTGTGATTTGATCTAGCTATTAAGACCAAATAATGCTTTCCTCATTTTTGGTGCATTATTTGATAGAAAAATGATGATAAATATTGATCATATTCTTTTACATCTTTTTTATAAATAAAATGAATTTATTGTAAATGGTTATTAATTGAAAACTTCCATTAAAGCTAGAGCACCCACCATTGGGCTGCCTTTTCTTCGACATTGTGAGCTATATAGTTTTTGTTGGGGCAAAAATTGCTTTGAACATTTTGGGAGTTCTTCCCTTGTCCTAGCATGAGTTTTTGAGTATAGAGTTACTGTTAAATACTATCAGTAATTTCTTTGGAGATGCATTTGGCGTGGATCATTGGGAAGGAAAGATTTTCTTACAAGGAAGAAGTAACTAAATTTCCGAGTTGAAGGAACTTCCCGAAGTAAAGCAAATGGGATGGGAGAATGTTATTTAGTATGCTTCCTTCCTATTGGGCATCAACATCTGGGTTAAGGGCTGATGCTTAACTTTATCATATTGTTGGCCTAAAAATAACCTAAGAAGGGGTGGGGTGTGAATTGATGTTGTAGAAAAGTTGTTGCAAATTAAAAATTCACACAAATTTAATTTGAACTATGCAATATAATGAGTATAAGTGAATATGCGAGCAATAAAGCTAGAGATGTGAATCTAGTAAAGTAAGAGAAATTGCAAACCACAGTTTGTATGTCGTTCGACTTGATGGAAATTAGGGCTATTTTAATATTTTCTTGCATTTTTAGTATTGCATTGTATTTTTCCTTTTATTAATTGTTTAGTATTTTGTTTACATTTTTTTAGTAGTAGGAAAGGTTGAGAGGAAGCTTTTAGAAGGTTCCATTAGTTAGTATTGTGATGGATGAGTTGTCATGACAACTCATAGGGCCATTTGGATTCCCTTAAACGCAAATATACTTAAGAGGAGGATAATGGATTAAACACATTCATATATGAATTATTATAATCAAATCAACTAATTATTTTTTGAAAAAATCTGGGTTCACAATCATCAATTATTGGACTGAATGTGTGAAATAGGTGGATTTCGGAGGGCTGGAAATTGTGCTGAGAACTTACTGGATGCTTCTAAACTATTGTGTTTTTTCTTTTGCTGTTGAGTTTTCTTTATAGCAGATGTGGTCTCTGCTCATCTTTTTTAGCTCTATTCTTTTGTAGATCCTCGTTCTACCTGTATGTTATTATCAAGGTTCTAAAAAACGGGGGGCGTGACCGAGGTGTGGAGGCTAAGCCTTAAGCCTTAGAAGCCTAAGTGGGCCTTAGGCGTAAAAATGCTTTAGGCCTTTTTTAATGTATTTTAACATTTTTAACTATAACAAGGGTATTAAAAATACTAAAATGGTACATATCATAAAATATGTCTGAATATTTGCAACTTAAAAACCTATTTTTTAAAGAATAATGATACGAGTACAAAATCTCCACAAAAACCTCCACAAAATCTGACGTGGATTCCACTTATTCTCTCACCTACCTATTAAACATTGCCTTGTGGTATGGGTTCCCGCCAGGGCACCAATAGCACTACTTTTTGTGGAGATTTTGTGGAGTTACTTTGTACCCATAGCACTACTCTTTTTTAAAATACTAAAAAAAAAAAAAAAAACAGGCGTTTTTTCACCTCTTACCCTAGAAAACGTTGACCATCGTTGACCGCGCCTTAATACACGCCTCTAGCCAAAACTTGACGTTTGTAAAAAGCCCCGCGCCTAAGCGCGTTTTTTAGAGCACATATTATTACCCTTTTATATGATTAATACAGCAGTTTGTGGTAAAATAAAATAAAATAAAAAATGTATATCTTGTGTTCAACGCTTTTATATTTGCTCATTTTTATAGGCTAATAAGATTGGGAAAATCAATCTTGCTGCTACTGGAAAAGATCTTATGGATGATGAAAAACAAGGAGGAGATGTGACAGTAGATCTTTTTGCGGCTTTAGACATGGAAACTGCAGCAGTCGCTGAACGATCTTCAGAGCTTAAAAATAGTCAAACTCTGGGCTTGCTTACTGGCTTTCTCTCAGTGGATGACTGGTTAGTTTGAGATTTAATATATTGTTTTTCTGGTTCCGTCTACGACTTGTTTGTGTCTCCCTTTTCTGTGCCAATGCTTCTTATGATCTGTGATTCCTTTTTCCTCTTTACCGCATCTGTACCAGTTGGCTGCTGGGTTTCTATTTTGCAAACTTATTCCACCTTACCTGGATTATATATATTGACTTTGTAGCAAATTTTCCTGCTTTTAATCAGCTCCTTACTTTTTCTACTCCGAAGTATTAGTTCTCCATCAATGAGTAACAATGCTTCTCTACTTAATACACTTCTGATACATTGCTTCCCTCTCCCCCTCTAAGCCATAATTTTTGTTACAAATATTTTATATGGAATGATGATGGTAACTTAATGTCTTCAAGATCTTTTTCCTTGTTAGTCGTGATTCAAATACTCTTCTGAAACAGTTGCGCCTTACCTATATATTAATGAAATCAACTACAGTCGACTTAAATAGCCGAAATTGTACCCAAATGGCCGCAATATCGATAGCTGGCTGAGCTGATTTGACAAGCCAACTTTCCAAGTCCCATGACTATTATTTTTTTTTTAATATTCTAGATTGTCTTTCCCGAAACAGAATCGGACAATACGGAGAAAAGTTGGATTGCTTGACCATGTCAGTCTTTGAACCATTATGTTGGTAGTCCGAAGTATTCGTAGTTGCCTGATGGCAATTATTTTTTCCCCATTTTTTCTTGCAGAAATGACCTGTGCTAAAAAATCTGAACGTAGGGCCTTTTTCGTACAAGTCCCATATGAACGTTTTTTCATTATATAAGTCCCATTGACTGTCATATTCCTTATTTTTTGGGTTTTTATTGACATAAATACCCTTTTTAACCAACTAATTTGTAATTGGTGGGAGAATTTTTTTTCAGGCAGTTACAACTTTTTTCCCTTTTCAAACTTAAAAATGCTATAACTTTTAATTGAGAAATCCACTTTTCACAAAATTGGTATATTTGAAACATTCGCAACGAGATCGATCAAACAAGATCCATGATGAGTATAAAAATTTGAAGGAAAAGATTAACATTAATACAATACATATTTACTTACTGTGTTCACCGGAAAATAAAACTGTTTTATATTTGGGTCGTTTTCACATAAACATTTACTGTGCTAATATTACACATACAACACATAAAAACGAAGTAAAAACGTCATTTTTAGTTTTTAAATAATTCATATTGAATCTGGATCTTATTTTATAGGGCGCTTTCAAAAATATCAATTTCGTAAATTTTGGATTTGTTTATCGAAAGTTATACTTTTTTTAAGTTTGAAAAGGAAAAACATAACTACCACTTTAAATTTGGAGGGAATATAGGGAGAGGGGTATATTAGTTAGGAAAAAAATTGTAAATTCAAAAATAGCACTGGTCTAATGAAGAAAAATGTTGTAGGACGTATTTCGTCACTAACATTTAGAACCCTCATATATCTTTCCCTTTTAAAATACAATTTTCTGAATAAAATTCATGTTAGTTAAGATATGGGCTATTGATTTGTTTGTCCTTCCAGTGGTACACCATGGGTCATCTAGACAGAAGTTTCGCCATTTTTTTTATTGTTTATATTCCCCTTTCTCTTTGCCTTTTTCTCTCTATGAAGTAGTTAATCGAATTTTGAAGTTTATGCTACCAACCCTTTGTTTGCTTGTTTGTTTGTTAGTGTTCTTACATGCATTTGATTGTTCAGGTATCATGCCCGTATACTATTTGATCGTCTTTCACCTCTGAATTTGGTGGAACATATTCAGATTTGTGACGGATTGTTTAGGTAAGTCTCACGTATTCTTGATATTAAAACATGATTTGTAAGAGTGTGGACTGCTGGTCCAATTTTCTTTAGCGCTTATCGTCTCTCTTTAAATAATATTTCTTGTTTATGATCCGAAAAAGTTATGTTCTAAGTGATTTTTAAATTGTTACCTTTTCTTAATTTTTTTATTGCATTATGTTTTCTTTTCTATCTTCTTACCCCTCTTGTTGTGTATGCCAGGCTCATTGAAAAATCCGTTTCTTCAGCGTATGAACTTTTTCGCCAATCACAACTTCAAAGCTTTGGTGTACATCCAGGAGCTGGTGGAGATTCCATGGAGACAACAAATTCATCTATGAATAGATGTTTTATCGATCTTCCCAAAGAGCTTTTTGAGATGCTTTCTTCTGCTGGACCTTATCTTCATCGTGAAACGTTGTTGCTGCAGAAGGTGAGTTTGGTTCTTGGTAGTTTATGAGCTTTTCAATATTTGCTCCCCTGTTTTTTTGGCTTTCCACACCAATTTTGGCTTTTGAATTGTTTCATGATGAGCAGGTATGCAGAGTATTGAGAGGCTATTACCTCTCCGCACTTGAGCTTGTCCGTAGTGGGGACAGGGCTTTTAGTTTGGAAACTGGTAATGGTGGAAATCGAAATCCTCGCTTGCACCTAAAGGAATCTAGGTTAAGGATTGAGGAAGCCCTAGGAACATGTCTACTTCCTTCTTTACAATTGATACCTGCAAACCCAGCAGTTGGGCAGGAGATTTGGGAAGTATTAAATCTCCTCCCATACGAGGTTGGATTTACATCAGAGTTGTTTCATATTTCTAATTGAGAATTTATTTTATATATATATATATATATATATATATAGAACCAGGCTCACCTATATCATGCTCTATACATCACGCCTAATTCTAGGCCCTAAAAAACTTTTTTTTTCAAATTTTATATTTTTCCCTTGAAATTAACTTTCCAATCAACCCATATGCAAAAAAATTAGGTCAAAATACATTTTGTTGCTATTTTAAAAAAATCCACAAAAAACTGCTAAAAAATACCTTATTTATAAGGGTCTGCGCCGGCAGTTTTTTGTGGATTTCTTAAAAATAGTTACAAAATGTATTTTGACCTAATTTTTTGCATATGGGTTGATTGGAAGGTTAATTTCAAAGGAAAAATATAAAATTTGAAAAAAAAAGTTTTCTAGTGCCTAGAATGAGGTGTGATGTACGATGTGATATATAGCGCATGATGTAGGTGAGCCTGCCTCTCTCTCTCTCTCTCTATATATATATATATATATATATATATATATATATATAGTGATTAATCTCTTCTGTTTAGGTGCGGTATCGTCTATATGGTGAATGGGAAAAAGATGATGAGTCCATTCCGATGGTTTTATCTGCAAGGCAGACAGCAAAGGTATTAAAGTATCGTTTTAAGTTTTTTTCCTTCTTCCTTTTATTGCAGTCCTTTTCAGTTGTGTTTTTTGAGTTTGTTTTTCAAGTTAAGCTATCTCACAGTTGGACACTAGAAGGATCTTGAAGCGACTCGCTAAGGAAAATCTGAAGCAGCTGGGGCGAATGGTTGCAAAACTAGCTCATGCCAATCCAATGACCGTGCTTCGAACGATTGTCCATCAGGTATGTATGAGATAGTGGAGCAACATGTGACTCTCTGTTCTTTGATTATAAATTTAATCTATTATTATTGTATATTGTTTTTTGGCACATTAAAAATAACTTTGTGTTCTGGACCTGTGATGTACAGATCGAGGCATACAGGGATATGATTACTCCCGTTGTAGATGCATTTAAGTATTTGACACAGGTGCGTGTCTGTTCACTTTTTCAAGGATATCTCGTGCTCATGGTTGCTATTGAAAATGTTGTTTTGCTTGATGGGATTTGGTCTTGTACCAAGATTGATTGATAATATTTTTGATTTTTGAGATGAAGTTCCGATTTTTTATATAGACGGGTATTGACAAGAGAAGGTTTATATAGAAACCACAAAAAACGGTGGCAAAACCTTGTGTTCAATTAATTCACAATGCTGCAATTATCTATGACCCGAACATGTTCAACAAAAATTACCCCCCAAAATTCGTGAATGATACTATAGTGAAAGGGAAATATTGTTTTAAACCTAAAAAGCAACATGATAAAGAAATTTTGAATACCCGTGGAAGTGGGACCTGTCCTAATAAGTCATATTATGTTGCTCGACCACCAAACAATCCAAAATATGCACAATGGTACGGCCTTTCACAATTGTGACTTCAACCTATGCTATCACTGATATAGACATCACCTAAAGTGAGAAGTATCACAAAACTTCCTCACCACCATATAGGGGTGGCAATTTTAGAAACGACACGAAAAAACGACACGGAACGACACGAAATTGATCCGAAATTGACACGATGTTTCGTGTTCGTGTCGTGTTTTTTTGACATGAAGCCGTGTCGTGTTCGTGCCTTAATTATGAGTCGTGTCGTGTCGTGTTTTTTAAGCCTGAAATTTAAGAAATTATGGTTGTCGTGTCGTGCCGTGTTATTTTTTATTCGGGTCGTGTTCGTGTCAGCTAACAAAAAACACGAATTCGTGTCGTGTCGTGTTCGTGTCCGAAAAAACCTTGTCGTGTCGTGTCGTGTCGCGTCGGGCCAAAACACGGCCCGTTGACCCGAATTGCCACCCCTACCACCATACTGGAACAAAAGATAATCAACCATACATTTTTCAAAACCAACACCTGTTTGCCATGTGATGACCTCCTCTTTTCAAATTTTGTACATATGAATAACGTTCCTTGCTGCTGCCCACACAAAAATGCCAAATATGGAGAGCTTGATCTCCCAGTCCTAAAACATATTTGGAATCTGGAAACAGCCATTACTTTCTTCCACACCATCTCTTCCATATACATTACTTGCACTTGCTTGTTATTTAATTGTTAATATTTGGTATAGGATTCAACTTGAACATTTCAATTTTGAGTGAGCATTTGAATGTGTTGCATTAATTGGTTTTTGATACCAATGAGATATATTATATATATCTACTACATGTTCACTGTATTTGCGTTCTTTGTTTACAGGCTCCCTTTGTATGGGAATCACTCACCCATGTGTTTAGTTTAAAGAACGGTGTGCCAAATGAACATGCGTCAAGGTCTCATGTTCTCTTAACAAAACTCAGCTTGATGAGTTGGGCTTAGAACATGTCCATCCCGGCTTAATAAACGGGCAGACCTTATAACAAGAAACAACCTTCTGAAATCTAGCAATACTCCCGACTCTGTTTTGCATATGAAGATCTATTTTCTGCGCAAACGAAATTTTCACTTTTTTTCCTCGGCTTCTATGTTTCTGGTAAAAAATAACTTTATTTAGATTGAAAAAATTACAGAACGGGGGACAAGGCTTCCACCAAGAAAGACCAGAAATTGAATAGACAATGCAAATCTTTCAAAACACAACCTCCCTTCAACTCAAGAATAGATGGAAATAAAACATCTTGGAAATGTTTAGATGGAGCATCTGAATATAATCTCTTTTAATGCGATCCTTTTCTCTAAACCAACCAAAAAAGAGTCAAAATTAAACTGGCACTCCTTCAAGACAAGACACTCAATTTAATTTAACCTCCAAAAACACCATCTTTGCAAAAGAAACTGATGTAATTAAGAGAAAAAGGTGGTGGTGGTAAAATTTAGATTAGTATCTTTGTTTTTTAGTATGCTAGTAGTAATAGTTGGTAAATGTAATAAAATGACGTAAACACGACCAATGGTACCCCAAAAGAAATAAACAAACAAGCTAAACTTGAAAAGAAGAATATATTGAATGCCTTACATCATGTGGACTGGGGGGGAATGGAAGGATCTAGAATCATACCTAAAATGGGACATGGGCCTAGGCCCATGTGATGTTATAAGAGGCATCACATGTGACTTAGAAACACACCCTCACAACTTTCCTAAAATACCCCCTTACTTAATAACTACAACTAAAAATGGAAAATAACAAGGAGAAAAATTACAATAGCGAAAATAAGAAAATGTCCAAATTATCCTAAATACAATGTACATCCCCCCCCCCCCCCCCCCCCCCCCCACACACACACACACACACACACACACACTTAAAACCAAGCTCGTCCCCGAGCTTTCAAAATTGGATCCAAGTGAAAAGTACCAAAATATGTGGCCGAAGACGGAAAGAAAAGCTTTTGGGGTCCAAAAATAAATTTCAGAAAATTAAGGAGGGCCCAAAATTTCATCATCCAAAAATTTCCCCAAAACAGAAGCATGGTCCATTTAGCTTTACTTGGCAGTTGGCCCAAGTGTCAATTCGCCCGTTTCCTTTAATTTGCAAAACCCAACAGATGGCCACGGACTCGACCTTAATTAAGGCCGTTTTTTTTTTTAAACACAACAGGCCCAAACCCAGCAGAATTTAGCAAATTTGAGGGTGTCTCAACAATTTTTCACCTCCGACTCTTCTTTTCTTCTTTACGAGAGGGCTGGGAGGAAACCCTAGCTGGTGTGATTTCCTCCATGGAAGATCTCTCTACCCACCATCGGAAATCTCTCCGGCGCAGCCTTCTCAAGTCGTCTTTTCTCATGATCTGCTTTCTTCTTCTCTCTCAGGCAACTGACAGCTTCTTCCCACCTCCACCTGGGTCAAAAACATGCCTAGGGGTGCAGACCTCTAAACCAGCATATTTATGGCCATTGCCGGCCAGATCTGAAGGCGCCGGGGTTTGCCGGATTAAAAAGAAAGTCCTCGGAGTTGATACGATGGCGGGGTGGGCAGATTCAATCCATTTTCTGCTCGTTTTTGGCTCTGCTTTCTTTTCCCACCTCATTGGAGCTCTAGGGCTGTGTTTCTGCCCCTTTTTATGTTGTTTTTCACATGGAGGCAATGGTGGTGGAAGCGTGGATTGGTGGTGGGGGGATGGTTATGGAAGGTGACCGTGTGGGTGGAGCTGTGGTGGGAGGCTTGTTATTCATGGCCAAGATTCTTATCTTGTTCATCATATGTTTGAGAGTATCTTCGAGAACGGAAACCCTTCTTTCTAGTCTAGCTGCCCGGGGTTTCTTTTTTGGGGCCATTGCAAGGTGCATAAGATTTTGTTGGGGTTTTACAACACACAACAGTAGACAACAACGGGAAGAGCAACTATCAAATTGGCGTAAACGTGGCCAATGGTTCCCAAAAGGAAATAAACAAGCAAATTAAACTTGAAAAGAAGAATATATTGAATGCCTTACATCATGGGGATTGCGGGTATTTATAGGGTGAATGGAAGGATCTAGAATCGTATCGTACCTAAAATGGGACATGGGCCTAGGCCCATGTAATGTATTAAGAGGCATCACATTTGACCTAGAAACACACCCTTTCAACTTTCCTAAAATGCCCAAACTTTCCTAATATACAACTAAAAATGTAAAATAACAAGGAGAAAAATTGCAATATCAAAAGTAAGAAAATGCCCAAAATATCCTAAATACAATTCATATCATAAAGACATATTTCTCTTTTGGGAATACTTGGATTAGTAATGGTCCTTTAGGGATTTTATTTGGTGCTCAAGTCTAAATAGGTAATGATAGAACAGTGAGAGCATTCAACTTTGCCTTTTAATAGTTATATTAAAAGTTGTCTTTGTATCTGTTATCTCTTCTCTGGATACCATTGAAGGTGTTTGCATCAATTGGTATCACAGCTTAGTGACGTTCTTGGTGTGTGTGTGTGTGTCCCCGTATTGCATCAGCATTAATGGTTAGAAATCAGACAGACTGAAAATCGGATGACAGATTTAGAAGAAGCAATATGAGCTAACAGAGTTTGATTTTGTCCAAGCTGGAGGGATTCCCCCCCCCCCCCCCCTCCTCTTCCTGCTTTTGGTCTCCCCATAAAAATCCTACCTTCATTGTGGCCAAATCCAGACTCCTCATTGCAACCCCACAAAGTCAAAGCTTCTTGCCCTTTACAACTACTCCTTGCAAAGCGAAAAGGAAATGACCCAATAGCTCTCGATCACGACTTCCTTGTATCCCCATTGTTATGATTAAGGAGAAGATGAGAGGGAGGGTGGACCCTAGGGATGGCATAGGGGGGGGGGGGGGGGTGCCCTTCCCAACCCTGACCCCACCAGGGCTACCCGCTGTCGATTATATTACCCCCACCCCGGCTTGCCCCGCCCCGTGAAAGTATCCCTCGCGGGCAGGGCCGGTCCTGAGATTGGGAGTGCCCTGTGCGAATGTCAATTTAGGGCCCTTTCAAAAAAATATTGTCCAAAGATATTAAATACTCATTGAAAAATAGTTCTTCTAGCATTTTTACTTGCAAAATCACTAATTAAACTTTTACAATCAAGTTTATCTAGCAATTCATGTTCAATAGATAGTTGATCGTAAGTAATTTTTTAATAATTTTAATTTTGAAAAACTTATTTCCGCAGATGCATGGTCAATAGAATTTTATAAACAATAAATGAATTTGGAAAACAATTAAGTTTTTTTTAAGAAATTTAGTATCTCAATTGCCCTTTTTGTTTCTTTTGGTAATATATCTCGCAAAACTTAAAGTTCTTCAAATAAATCTTTCCCATCAAGATCAGAATAAGTTTCATGTTTTAGAATTGTTTTAAGATTATCACAATATTTTTTCAATTTGGTATCATTTATGGAATTTAACTTCTCTGAAAAAAATAAAAGTCCAATTTTTTTTTTCATAGTCTTTGAATTGATCAAACCTCCTCTCTAATGACCCAATAGCTTCATCTACAATATGGAGAAAATAATTAATTCTAAGAGAGTCTTCAGGTGATTGTGTTTTCTCCTCATTAGCACCCTCATCAAAATATCCCTTCCTACGAATTTGATGTGTTACACTAAATATAGGATCAATTTCCATTTCAATACAAATTTTTTTAGCGGCATTCATTGCATCTATGAACCTAGTTTCTCTATATTTAAAAAAATAGTAATCAATCCTCCGATTTGTTCAATTGCAATATCAATAAGCATGTCTTTAGATTGTAAGTTTTTGCTAACCAAATTAATTGCATGCAATATTTCCCCATTTTCAATACGTTTTACATGTTCTTTATTGATGGATCTCACTTCGCAATTGTTTTAATTGGGCCTAAAAAATTTCCATTACTATTTTCATTAAGCCTCTCATTTGTTCCACGAAATGCCAAATTATTTTTAGCTAAATATTGCATCAGAGAAATTATTCTTTTTAAAATTCCTTTACAATGTTCTCTTTCTTTATTAATACGATCTTGTATATCTTTGTCAATTCTTTCATTTTTCTCTAATCTAGTACGCAAATCAAACTAAGCAATCATGTTATTGAGTTGTTTATAACTTGCTTCATGTTCTTTAAGTCTAAAATTAAGATGCCTCCAATCATTATATCCTCGATTCGCTAATTGACCACCTCTTTTGTAGCCTTTTTTAATAATTTACAACAAAAACAAAAAACTTTATCCGCATCCTTTGAATACACGAGCCATGTCCTATCCTCCTTATCCCCATTTGGTAAAAACTGGGCATAATGTGTTGAAGAAAAACGTCTAGATAATTTATCTTTAGGATTTTTTTCCAAAGATAGATCTCTTATTGAACTCTTTTCTACCAATATGTCTCTAGATTTTATATCAAGATTATCCCCATTTTTTGGATAAAAAATGTTACTAGGTTGTTCATCCTCTAGCAATTCATGTTCATCATTTTTCGTTGAACCTACATTATTTAATGTCTAGTATGTGTCATTTGCATTATTTTCTAATTCTTCCGATTGACTTGTATTTTCATTAACAAAATTTATATTTTGTTGCTCTTTAATAATAATTTTATCAAGCCCTCCTATGCTTTTTAGTTTTTTCCGTTTTTGATATCCGGGTGCTTGTTTTTTTGGTAACATTTGTAAAAGTTATAAATTTATAAATAAAAATAGAACACACGATTAACAATGAATCTAATAAATAATTTTATTCTAGCAATATCTCAATTGATTGAATATAAAAAATATGGAAAAATGTCACATGGTTTGAGCCTTCTATTCCCTCTTCAATTTCATCTACATGGTTAATGTAGAAAGTAGAACCTGGTAACAAAAAAAAAGTAATTACATAAAAAACAGATTAATAAGACCTTGATGAAAAAAATCGAACTAATAAAAGAATATAGTTTTAAAAATCAAATTAATAAAAAAAGTGTTTTTTTGAAATTCTCTCTGTCGGCCAGAAAAAAAGTTTGTAAAAAGAGTATTTTCACATTCAAAAGGTGGATGTAGTAGTGGCAAATGAGCAATTATGGGCGGTTATGGACGGGTCAAAAATGGATATGGAAAAATTTGGGCGGGTCAAAAGCGAGTTGAACATAATAATTTGGGCGGGTTTGGGCGGGTTAAATTCGGGTCGGGTCGGGTCAAACCCGGATCATGCCGGGTTGACCCGTTTTTTTTTTTTTTTGAAAAAACAATTATTATACCATATACAAATAAATATAATATAATAATTTTGAAAAAAAAAAATACAAGTAAATACTTGAATAAAAAAAAATCTTTTAACTCTTTAGTAATTTGAGTTTTATTTTTGTGAGGGTCCAAAACCATTTTGACCCGCTAATGACCCGCCAACAAACCATCTTATTGAATCGTTCAAACCATTTTGACCCACAAACATAATTAATGGGATCCAAACACATTATTTTGGGTGGATTATGGGCGGTTTCATCCTCAAGAGCCCATATTGCCGGCCCTAGGTGGATGTAAAAAAAACAGTATTTTCATTAACAAAGAATATAGTGTGTAACAGTCATAGTTGTTAAAGGCACCCCTAGGCTCCAGGCTCCAGGCTCAACTAGGCTTAGGCTCCAGGCTCAAGGCACGGTTCAGGCGTGCCTCGTTAAAATTTTTTGGATAATGCCCCCAATACAAGAATGGACCAATTTATATGCTGATTTTACATATTTTCCAATAGAATATGGAAGATCATATGATTCCCCAACCCAAAATTAACCAAAGTAAGTCCTTGATTTCTAGTGAAACTTTATCTTTTTCACTAGTCTGTATTGGCTAGAAACAAACAAATTTAAACTTTAAAGGTGTTGCATCATAGAACAATTTATATGTTAATTT